>VDFB02103154.1:106093-207161 GCA_007258455.2 Sequoia sempervirens
TTTTCTTGAATTAATCAATTTTTAGGTGGGAGCAAGGAAGGAGCAAAGAGGAAATTTGAAGCATGACGTCATTTGTCCATTGTATCAAGTGTCTTTAGACACTCTTGGAAGTAATTCCAAACTTAAGAATTTTACCTATTCAAGCTTCTAAGACACTAATTTTCAATTTGGGATTAAAACGAACAAAGCAAAAGGTTAAAAAGAACTTTAAACAAATTTACTAGATTTGGTTTAAAGTTAACAATTGAACAAACAAACTTTCATCCTTTGTTTTGGTGCTTTAAAACGAATCAAATCATTGCTTTGAGGATTTAAAATGAACATGTGCATCTTTATTTTGTAATCACCTACCCAAAGTAATATCATCAAAAGATGTATGCACTTCTCTCGCGCCTCGCGGCGATCTTGAGAATCAAAGGCTTTTGGTGACATTAGGTTGCGTAAGTGATTGCCTCCACATTTCATTTGGGATTAAAAAATTGGACAAAACTTGCGAGTGTGAGTGGAATATATCACGTGTGTTCTCTCTTTGTTTCTCAACAAAGATTGATTGAACTACGAATGTAATTGCTTGCTTTTGTTTATCTCTAGAGGGCCTGCCTTGTGGGGAAAAGTAATCACCCAAGGGAACGACCCAATCGGAAACACACTAAAGCCAAGCGACTTCTAACCAGTATATAAGTGTGGGTACTTGAGGAAAGGCAAGTATCACGAGGATTGTTCCGACAAGAAGGGCAGCAATGGTCTCTCGCCGCATAGATGATCCCCCACGAACGGAATGTCCCCACTAGAACCTTTGTTTAGAAAGGCCAAAATACTTGATCTATTTGTTGGTGTAAGAACAGTCGTTCTGAAGTCGTTCCATGTTTTTACAGCTCTTAGTAGAGATGAGAAGTATGCCATAGGAGATTCATGGGTACTGATGCTTAGCCGACCCGAGAAGTGAGTGCACTGTAAGGGAGAGACTGTGTGGTCAAGCATCTAATCATCCGCTAAGAGTAGGCATAGCTGGATTTATCCAAGTAGGAACTCAACAAATATTGTCTTCCATATCCATAGGGTTGTGCATGTTCTTGGAATCAAAAACACTTTACTTGATCGTAAACATTGAGAAAACAAACATTCAACATAAACATCAAATTTCAAACCCTTTAGAGGATGTTGTCCCTAATTTTTGACATGCAAAAATCAGAGATAACCCATCAAAATTTTAACATTTTTAGGCCTTAATGCACGTTTTACAAGGTGCAACGGTTAGAAAATTTCAGTTTTGGGTCTATAGTCCTTTTGGCTAACATTTTTCATTCACTTGTTCGTTTTCGTGAAATTCTGAGTTATTTTTAGTGTGTTTTTGGTCAATTTCGGGTTTCTGGGGCATCACTGCAAGTAGGGGTTTTAATTTCTTCTTACAAGTAAGTGATAGGAACTTTTTGCCTTTATTTTAAGTCAGTAGTAGGAACTTTTTATATAACTTACAAGTTGTAGGAACTTTTTGTTCTAATTACAAGTTATAGGAACTTTTGAGATAACTTACAAGTTGTAGGAACTTTTTGTTCACTTTACAAGTTACTTTTTAAAAAGTTACTTGCAATATGTTATAAAAAGTCCGATTTCACTTAAGTGACTTGTTATGAGCTCTAAAAGTTCCTATTTCTTTTCATTTTTAAAAAGTTCACTTGCAATGAGCTCTAAAAGTTCCTATTTCTTTTTATTTTTAAAAAGTTCACTTGCAATGAGCTCTAAAAGTTCCTATTTCTTTTTATTTTTAAAAGTTTACTTGCAATGAGCTCTAAAAGTTCCTATTTCTTTTTATTTTTAAAAGTTTACTTGCTATGAGCTCCAAAAGTTCCTATTTGAATCTTTCATCATAATGTTCACTTGCAAAGTGTATCTAAAACCCCGATTTGCAAGTAATAGGCATTTTTAAATTTATTTGTTATTTTGTTCACTTGTAATGAGACTTAAAAAACCCGAAATGCTTGCAATGAAGTTTTACAAGTTATTTTAAACTTGTAATGAGCATCAAAAATCCCGAAATTGGTCCAAAATGCACTCAAAAACACTTGAAAATGAGTCTTTAGGATCCAATCACAAGTGCAAAACTTGTATTTTCCCATACACATATGAAGTTGCATGTTCATTCTCCACAATTTCAAGTCAATGTTCTTGTTTTTCCACACATGTAATGCTGTTTCCAAAACCCAAAATTGAGCTTTGACCTCACTTTTGCAGCCCCTTTGTCTCATTTTCATTAATCTTGTTTGCACACATAACCCACCAAATCAATAATATAAGGCATGGGCCTTATTTTTCAAACAAATTCCAAGGCTGGAAAATGATACAAAGGAAGAACAACAACATGATGAAGCCACACAAAGAGTTGAATAAGTGACATGATTGAGCATAGAATGCTTTCAAGACAGAGATGGAAGAATATTTTCCAAACAGCAGCATGAAGATCCACTCAAGGATGATGGTTTGAGTCATGTCTTGGACACGTAGAATAATTTCAATTATGCATTTGTAATTTTGTTTTGACAAATTACATGTAGAGTCAAAAATTATAATGGCAAGTGGCCATGCTACTTGCATTATTGAAGATTGTAATTACATGCTATCAAATTACAAGTCAAGATAAATTAGGATTGTAATTTGGAATAAGTCAATTGCAAGTAGTTGGTGGTTGAGAGAATTTCTCAAGTTAGTTGGGATCCTCCCACCTTTTTCTCATGACCTCTCTCCTATAAATACTTGAGAGGGTCCTTTGTAATTTTTTATCTTTTTGGCAAGCAAGAAAATTCTGCAGAATTTTATACTCATAAAGACTTTGAGCTTTATAGTTATAAGTTGTTCTTTTTCAAGTAATATCAAAGAGTTGGAAATTTCAGACTTTGTGTTGAAGTCCTACTTTGCATCCATTGTGTTCTTATGTCATTTTCAAGCATTACTTTGTGATTATTTGGAGATTGTGGAAAATTGCTAAGGAGAGCTTCAATTGAAATATTTGCAGACTTTGTGTTGTAAATGTTGAAGGTTGAATTCATAATTTGAATTTAGAAATCAAAAAGAATTGCAAGTCTTTGTGCTCGTAATAATTCTCATTTCTAGTAATTAATAGATACATCATACTTGCAGACTTTGTGCTATCTTGTGCTGTATATTGTCATTAGATTATCTTTCAAAAGGGTAGATAGGATCTAGATTTTCAAGACTTTGTGCTTGAAATTGTTTTACTGTCCCGAAGGAAGTGACGGAAGTCTTTGAGCTTGCAGGAAACTTCATTTCCTTTCTCTTGATTTTATTACAAGCTGCTGTAAGAGTTTATTTAAAAATTAATGTTACTTTTTGAAAAGAGAAAAGAATTTAATCTTTCCTGAAACAAGAGGAAAGGTTATCGTTCCACCCATATTTGTTTTAGTTAGTAGGAAAGGGGGAGCCTTCCCTTAATTAGGAGAGTTTTATTTCACACACTTTGGCTGAAACCACCA
The DNA here is from genome assembly GCA_007258455.2 of Sequoia sempervirens. NCBI lineage: Eukaryota > Viridiplantae > Streptophyta > Pinopsida > Cupressales > Cupressaceae > Sequoia > Sequoia sempervirens. The sequence continues at coordinate 109,582 of VDFB02103154.1, forward strand.
TTTTGCTAAACCTCACAAGTTTGCAAAATATTCAACCAACAGAGGAGCAAATACCTTTGACAAAATTTGAGTGTTATTACTTGCCCTAGGGATTCTATCCTTGGAGGTTTCTAAACATTTGAATATATATCTCCATTTGCTCACTAAAGTCAGCAATAGGAAACTTTTGCCTTGATTTCCTTGATTTCCACATAATGGACTTTGTGGGATGAAAAAAAATTGGGACATTAGATATTTAGTTTAAAACTTAAGCAAGGCATTGGATGTGGTAAAATCAATTCATTAATCAAGATGAAATCAATTGAACCCCACACATGTGCTTGTGTATCTTTTGTCTTATGGTCTTTTGAGCAAACATTGATCTTTTGGTTTGAAGGGAAAAACATATTCTTCAAAACCTTGGCCGTGTAAACAAGTCCTTCTTAGGTTCATTTAGGATCAAAATCAAACATTTCATCCATCTCAAACATCAATCAAATCCCATCTCACAAACGACTTTTGAACCATTAGAAAAATCATTCATACTAGGCTTTTGGTAAAATCCTTCAAATCAACATCAAAATCACCTTGTTTGGCTAAATGTGTGTGGATGAATCCTTCCTCATACATCTAGTTAAATTATCACCCTTGTGGACAAAGTTTATTCCAAGATAACATCCAACATCTTGGGGTTTATAAGTCCATTATCCAAATCAAATCAAATCCAATCCAAATCAAAGAATCCAAAGAATCCTAAAGTCTAGCATTGATCCAAAGTTCCTAAAAATTCAACACCCATATCATTCACCCCTTTCATCCTTCATCTCATCATTGGTCCTAAACACCTTAGGGGTCACTTTTACAACAAGATCAAAACACAAGAAGAACATGGAATATAAATTTCCTCCATATATCATGAATGGTTTAAGTCAACCAAACTACCAAAGCCTTACGAAACCAATGGATTATCAAAACTCACATTTATACAATCCATACGTGGGATCATTATCTCCTACAAACCTCAATAGTACAACAAATGTGAGTATGCCCAATCTAAATTTCGGAACACCTTTCCCTATGGTAGATTTAAACTAAAGTCCAAACCTACAAATCTATCAACCAAACAATCAATGCATGAGCCTTCAACAAAACAGCATTATCCCACCAAATCCATACATGCCAAATGTGAATACACCAAGTTTACCAAACATGAACATTTTAAATCCACACTTGGTAAACTTTGGGATAGATATGTTTGCAAATCATACAAATGTTGTTAAAAGTCCAAGCAATATCTTAACAACTCCATGTATTGATCTGAGTCAAGGTAACACCATGCAAAATCAAAGTTACCTAAATCAAGGCAATACGATTCCCAACCACAACAATGTTCAAATTCAACCTATCATGCCAAATCCAATCATCCCAAATCATAACATTGTCCAAAATCAATCACCACAAGGTCAATCTAAAGTACAAATCTCACAAGGTAACAAACGAAAATACACACCACTTGGGAAACCAATTGAATCGGTCATGCAGCAACTAGTAAACGAGAATCTCATCAAAATCCCCATCTATGAGATTTATCAAGAGCCCTTAGTAAAACCGCCATGGTATAATGAGAAGCACCTTTGTGATTATCACAGAATAAAGGGACACACAACATCAGATTGTGTTTGACTCAAAAATCTCATCCAAGACCTCATTGATCAAAAAATAATAACTATTGGGGACAATGATCAGGATTCAATCACTAGTGATAACATTGACAATCTCCCCACCACAATTGTTGAAAACAATGATCAAGATCCTTCAACCAATAATCATGTTGAAAATGTCTCTACATCACCTAATGAGTTAGAGGACATATTTCAAGAATTTATTCCAAAGCATGATCAACATCTTTCACCAAAGTCTAGCAATGGTCCTTTCCAAGACATGTTTGTAGATATTGAAGGAATCTTCAACTTAACATTTGATCCAAGTCCACTTAAAGATCAAGAGGATATTGAGGCATTTCCCATGCCTAATGAAGACATCCAAGAACCCTTTGTAAACAATCCATCCTTTGAAACTAACCCATGTCAAAAACTTGATCCAAAACATGTCAAAAGCAATTCCCAAATCATTCAAGATCAAGAATTTGTATCTCCAAGCTACTACAATGATCTAATGGATACTCTCCTATCTATACAAAATGATCATATCCACATAGCACATACTCCTCCATCTACCCATGAGATGCTTTCTTTGGATGGACACGTAGATGATCTTCATTCAGAATAGGATTCCTTTACTCCTGACATTATTACACAAAAAGAGTAGGTTATTGATTCCTACAATCAAACTAAGTTGTCAACATCAGGATCAGATATATCTCAAATTCAGACTGAGGACATCATGTATGAAGATATCCAGCATTATCCACTCAAGGAGACAGGTCAGACAAAACAGGATATTCTAGAGTCAATAGAGCAACAAATTGAAATAACATCATCTGCAATGGTCATTTATCAGAGAATGCTTACTGAACAAGACATTTCAAAACAGGTAGAATCAAGGAACAAAGGTGCTACTACCACCATACTGGGGGCAACTATGTCTCAAGCAAACGTCAACATAGGGAGCACAAAGAATTCTTATGGTGAAATCGATGCCAATACTACAACCAGCCACGTTATGAATCTTCATCCACCCATCATCCCATCCATGAATTGGGACCAACATCAAAATAAGAATGTAAATCAAAGCAAGAGGAACATCACCAAAGGAAAAGAAGTAGTGAAACATGAAGGACAAATCAAATACAAGTGGATACCAAAGAATACAAAGAAATATTATCCCTATCAAACTCCATTAGTCAAAGAAACTATGGGGCAAAATAAAAAAACGGGAAAGTATCCATCAAAGATGTCCACAAAGTAAAAAGCAGGCTTCTCAAGCAACGTACAAAGTATATCAAGCAGTTGGTCCTAATTCCAAACACACTTTTGTATCCACCCATTATTGCTCATCTTCCCAAGTTTGGAGAGTCAAAGGTTCCAAACTATAAACCAATCCATCCTCTAATCCTAAACACACTCTGTCCACGCCTCCACGCATGATATCCAATTTTCACATTAACCATGTGCTAGCAACAACCCTTCATCATAAGGATTCAGAAGGCATTCTATCGCGATACGCGCACAAAGAAAAAGTTAACTCCGGTATCAATAAAGCAAATCGGGAATCTCAAAAGTTGCATTCAAGTGTAGTATCTTAGAAAACAACTTCTTCAAGCAGAATATCGATGGCACATCATGACAGAGGCATCTACATCAACACCACAAGGTGGTTCAGCATAGGCTTAAAATCTTTCACAGAGAAATACAAAAAAAATCAAAAAATATAAAAAATAAATTAAAGATAAAAAATCGTCCTCCAGTGAAAACCGCATAGGCGGCACTTTGGGCAAGTACCATGATGAAAACTTGGCAAATAGGCATCATGTGTAGACTCGAACATCTACGTGTGCCACATCAAGTGAAAGCATCTCATCTCATCCATAATAAAATCCAAAATTTCATCCATCTCATCCATAATAAATCCATTCATCCATTAAGCATTTATCCAATCCATTTTCATCCATCTACATCCATCTTCCAAATTCTCTTGATCTTAACAAATTTTGGTGCACACTTTACACTTACTTATGGTAAACATCTTGACATGGGTCATTTTCATTGATCCTATCCTACCCAGCATTATCTAAGCCATGAAGCATTCCTCCGATCGAACACCTTATCTTATCACAAGATAATCCTTGGCATCCTTTGCATGCTTACCATATCCATCCGTCCACACACCTATCCAAGCATCCACCCATGACATTCCATACATTTTTAGACACTGGGGCAGATATGTACATCTTGCTTCGAAAATAAATCTTGATCTATATCCTCCAACTTACATGGTGATCCAAACATTGGCAAACGTGAAATCAAATTGGTCAAGCATTTGTGAGCCAAAATCCAAATCACTAGCCCATGACACATTTTGACGAGAAGATGTTCCTTATCAAACTTTATCTTTCATCGAACATCAATCGAAACAATCAATATCAGTCGCATCTAATTTGCACATCAATGTCACATCAAATCATTCAAACAACTTTTGTTCCAAACCAAGCTTCACAAATCCTGATCAATCGAATCCAATCAATCCATCATCTCAAGATATCCTTTGCAATCCTCGTGTTGCTTAACACTATCCTTGCATTGTTGTGTATCCTCAACAATGTTATCATCATCAATCCATCGATCTAATCAATCAACCTTAGCTTCGTTTTCAACAAAATCCCAAAACAGAGCACTGCTATCATCACACATATCCATATCCAAATCGTAAAAATCATGTGAAAATCCAAAAAAATCCAAAACACATCAAAATCCAAAAACACTCATAAAAGTCAGAAAAATGTAAAAAACATGCTATCCGAACTACGTTGTCTCTAAGCTTAAACATAGGCAAGGCTAATCTTTGATCAGCCCCTGAGACACAAAAACATTCATAAAATCTCATAAAACCCAAAAACATTGGAAAATTCGAAAATTAAAACATTTGTAAAACATCTTGAAAATACCAAAAACAACCTCAAAACATCAAAAACATCCAAATATTTGAAAAAATCCATCCATCTCCATCTTGCTTTCACCCACAATAATCTCATCCATAATAAATCAATCGTCACCTTCATCCATTGGCAACACAAACAGAAACAAGTACAACAATTGCAAAAGCAAGCTTCAAACGCAAAATCAAAAGCAAACAACAAACCTTTAAATGCAAAATCAAACTCTTGATCATTTTCAAACATGTCAATCGACCTTATATCAACAGCCTTTCGAACAACCTATCAACTTGCCACCATCCACTAACATGTCCTAGGATGTATCCTTCCTACAATGGGCATCATCTATTGGCAAAACACTTTGGAAACTTATTCTAAACAAAACACATCCCTTTGGTTGAAGGTATGAAGAACATTGACTTGTTTGTATGCTTGATCTTTTCTTTTGATTTATCTTATTGCGCTCATTCCATTGACCTCTCGATGATGTCTAATCAAAAAGATCTAGAGAGAAAGGCACGGGGCATCGATCATTATCTTTTATATGTTGTGCTTGTTGGATGTTCTTGTAATATAACTTGGCAAATACTAGCTTTGTTAGGTACATCCTAACAAGGTTTCCGTATGTCAGGTGTGAACAAGAATACTCATATCTATTTGTCGAGTCAAAGTCTATCTCACTAGTTACAACGCCATCCTGGTTTTTTATACCTTGATGCATCGTATCTATTTGTCGAGTCAAAGTCCATCTCACTAATTACAACGCCATCCTGGTTCTTTATACCTTGATGCATCGTATCTATGTGTGTTATCAGACATAAGGTAAATGGCAATTTTAAAATCCCAATTCCTGATAAGCAAATCATCATCGTCATCATCATTATCATCTCTAATAAAGTCTCGTAGATCATGGACTTGTTGGATCGTCTTGTCTCCATCTTATTCTTCTTATTCTTCTATCTTTACTAACATTTCTATCCAAGTATTAGGTTTGTGTAATATATCAAAGTATACATGAAGCTATCCATGGCCGATGACTGTCTACATCAAATATTTAAGTTGAACTGATCTTGAACCTTTTTGTCGAGAGATCGACCCTAAAATCGAACCTCTTCGCCCGATCTCTCGAGGGGGTAGTTTACTGGCATAATTCTTTTCGTTGGGGCAACAGTGGGGCATCTGAAAAAAAAATAAAAATTTGAATTTTGATCAAGACAGTTTATTCTTTGAACCAATGCAGCAAGTACTTTGCTTCACAGAGGGGCAAAATGTAGACACGAAAAATATACCAATTGGTCTCGCACACTTGATCCTGAATCATCTCCTCTGCTAATCGTTTAATTAAATATCCCTTATTTGATTAAATTCATCTCACTTCATCTCTTAATTAAATAAATCAATTTTATCTAATTAAGTCATCATCTCCTATTAATTGAATAAATCAATGTTATTTAATTAACCCTATAGTCTCTATTTGATTAAATAATCCATTTTATTTAATTAAATTTCTAAAGTCATTCTATTAAATTAAATCAATCTTTATTTAATTTAATCTAACACCATCTTCTTTAATTAAATAAATCAAAAAATTTATTTAATTAAGTCTAAATTATTTTCCTTTCATTTTGATTTATTTCAATCCAAAAATCTAAATCAAATGGTCAAATTAGCTAAATCCCCATCTAAGTTAATTAAATCTTAATTAACTCTAATCCTAATCCATCAAATCCTCTAGATTTTGCAACTTGCACAATAAATCAATTTATTTGATTTATTAAATCTTCTATTTTCATTCAAAAAGGCATCGCAAGTGGAATATTCCTCCATTTCAAATTTCCCCCTCAAAAGGATTTGTTCTTCCAACAAGGCATTCAATACCTCTTACATGTCCTTATGCATTGAGCCAAGTGGCATTTACTTCATTTATTTTCCCTCTAACATGTCACTTCTTCAAATTCAAAATTCAAATTTGCACATTGATCAAAATGTGCTCAACCTTCATCCTCTCACATCTTGACAAGTGGCACTTTATCATTGGATCATCTTTAGTCCCACATCCTCCATATCTTTCATTCTTCAATCCTTATCTCTTATAAATAGAAGTCTTCTCTATTTGTTTTGGGGAGCCACAATCAATGCAAAATCATTATGCTCATTTGAGAATGGGAGGAGAACTTCATGCGACATCATTATCTTCATTTTTTGAGCAAGTTCATCCAATTTCATCCATTTTTATCATTTCTTAGCTAGGTTATGCAGGACTTCAACTAAGGAGCATCCAATCTTCATCAAATCATCACCAAGCTTACAAGGGATTGGGAAAGGGTTATTTTCCACATCAAAATGGCACCAATTCCCCCATGGGATTAAGAGTTTGCATGCTTCAATAGGATTTAATAACTTTTCTTGTTTTGTTCTTCATTTCATTTCCTATTTTGAACATTGTAGATGAATTTCATGGGGAATCTTAGTTCTAACTTGCATATTGATCTAACATTGTGTTTGTTTCTTGTGTTCATGCAGGTATAGGATTGGGGTTTTACAGCCGATAACAATACATTCATATGCGTCATATATTTTATCTTGAAAACATTTAAAACATCATATTGAATTGCACATTCATTCACCATATTATACATTAAGATTCATACATAAACCACAATTATATATTAAAGCATTTTAACCAAACATGGTAATAGTAAATAGGTGAAAACACAATGGGATGTAGCACTGAGACGCCAAGGCAGAAGTGGAAGAAGCAATGAGCAAGGAACAAAGCACCTCCAACAAAGTAACTATTACGTTGTTGTAGTCGGAGAACATAGTACGGCAGTTGCTACACACAACCATATCCATCAAGGTAATAGACCTTTTGTAAACGATGCCTCAACTAAGAGTAGCACTCACTAATATCGTCAAATACAACAAAAACTGTCAAGAAGGTCCAACTGAGAATACAACACAGCTGGCAGGAGAGGCCACAGACTCAATGATACTCGCAGTAAACGTCAAGAAGAAGCCTGCCATCGTACAGATAGAAATCATGGGGAGGAAACTCTCCAACACCATCGTCGATGGAGGCTCGAGAGTGAACATACTACCAAAAGAAGCTTGGTAGTGTTTGGGAAAGCCAACTCTTTGCCCCCAACATTCCACCTAGTAGGCACAGATCAATATGGCATCAAACCTCTCAGTGCACTGATGGCACAGAAAGTAACAAACGGCACACAACAGTTTTTGCTAAACATTTGGCGTCGTTGCCGAAGTGAACCCTCGTACACATCACACAGACGAGAGAATAGCGCCATAATGGGTCAACCAGCCGAAGAGTCAGTGCAAGCCAACGAAGATAGAGAAGATGCATTGACGAAGGATCTCATAAACTTGTGGGATATCTCGTTGAGGGATCATATACGAAGGGAGGCTCTCAGGCAAGAGATGCCAGTCACTACATTATATTGCAAGACCTTCGAGTTGAGAGTGACCAAGAATGACGAAAGCAGCAAATACTACAACAATGCGAAGAGAAGCAAACAGGAAGAAGAAGAAGGCGATGCTAGTCGTAGGCGTACTCCCAAAAATTAATGCTCGTATGACCCAACAAGGATAAAACCAAACACCAAGCGAGCAAGAAACACCTGAAGAACAACTACGAAGATCACTTAGATTAAAAGAACAAGAAGACTACGAAAGAAGATTGAAACGAATTGTTGAAGAAGCAAACCAAGACCTTACTAAAATAAATCAAGATATTGCCGAATTGAACAGAAACCTTGTCAAAGAAACAAACCAAGACACTTTCAAGAAACTGTATGTAATAGACAGAAAAATATAAAGATGTTGAAAATGAATAAACAAAAGAACTTGAAAATAACATATGAGGGATTTGAGAGTTGTACATATCAAATGACGAAGAGAATTGGAGGATCTAAACCAAAGACACTTTCAGCACACCGTCTGTAACAGACAAAGAAAAATATAAAGATGCTGAAAATGAATTAACAAAAGAACTTGAAAATAACATATGTCGGATTCGAGAGTTGTACATATTAGACGACGATGAACCGAGAATTGGAGGATCTGAAACAAAGACCCCCAGACGAAGGGAGTACAGGGACGATCCCTAGGAGACTCAAAGTGTAGAGGATGCTGAGAGGGGACGTGTGGAAGACTCGTATGTGGCTGAGAGTGCAAGAGAGGCACCAGAACGTTTTGGGAGAAACAGTCCAATAATGTCCAATGCACAAGGAAGCAATTGGGTAAGAAAGATGGTAACTCCACCAAGTCCAAGTGTCAAGAGGCAGAAACTACCAAAGTTCACAGGGAATGGTTTTGAGGATCTAGTACGACATTGCAAGACGTGCGAAACCATATGGATGGCAAATGGGCAAGAAGACGTAGATTATTGGCTAAGAACGTTTCTAGCGACTCTCAGAGGCATAGCCATAGACCGATACACTAAACTAGAACCAGCAAAGAAAGCCACATGGAGAACACTAAAGACAGTATTCTAGGAAGAATTTAAACTGCTGAGACGACAATGAAATCATAGCAAAAATATACAACACGAAGCAAGGAAAGCATGAGAATGTATGAGCTTACAATCGTAGGCTCAAGCAATTACTAGTGAAATTGGAAACACAACCGGCAGACATCTTGAAGAAGCGTTGGTTTATTGAAGGGTTACTTCCCTCACTGCGAAAGAAAATGAAGGTGGTACCTCCATCTTCGTACACTGAAGCCTACAATTGAGGGATGGACATCGAGAGTGAGAATAAGACATCCTCTCAAAGAAGAAGAAAACAAATGCCGACAAAAGTACAAAGGAGAGTAGCGAAGATGAATCAAAAATTGTGTAACTCTCAAATGGGACATGATGAGAACGATGAAGGAACTAAGGCAAAAAAGGAGAATTCCAAGGAACCCAAAGAATTATGGTGTACCGAATGCAAAACAAAAGGTCATACCAAGGGGAAGTGCCCGAAGAAACTATTTTGTGACATCTGCCAAGTTATGGGACACTCCATCAAGGAGTGCCCGTACAATCTAAAGACAAGAAGTACGCATGTCTTCTTCGCACAAGGGGAACAGTCAACCCCTCTGACCACACCACCAAAGCCCCAAAATAATAGCAATGCGTCCCCTGGAGATTACCAAAATAATAAAAGAGGTAATAACAATGGTCCAAGAAGCAAAATACAATAGAACAGCAAAGGAAGACCTATGATACACTGTTGGAAATGCAATGAATGGAATCACTTCGCCAAGGAACACCAAAACAATCAAGGATGGGAGGAAGACTTTGTCAGTGGTGTGGATCGGGCGGTCACTAAAATAACGACTGCCCGAAGCAGAAAGGCATAAATATGCTGGAGGTGGACAACGAGGAGGTTTTGGCAATCACCAGAGCACAGACAAAGAAAGCTACCTATCTAGACCCTCATACACAAAAAGAAAGACTTCGAGAGGCTAGGGAAAAAGTGGAAGAAGCAATGGCCAAGGAACGAAGAACCTCCAACAAAGCAACTAGTACGTCGTTGCAGTCGGAATTGAAGAACATAGTACAGTAGGTGCTACACACAACCATAACCATCATCAAGGTAACAAAACTTTTGCAGATGATGCCACAACTAAGACTCTTTTTGAGTTCATTGATCGCAATTATAGACTCTCCTTCCACTTCTATTTGGTTATATCCATTTACAAAGACTACCCTCAAACCTACCACAAGAGCCTCTCGTTCCACCTCATTGTTCAACCTTACTCCAAAATGCTTTGCTCCTGCCATTTTCAACTTTCCATGTTTATCCTTTAGAATGTAACTTGTGCCACCCAAACCCAAATGACCCTTCACAGCACCATCAAAATTAAGTTTAGTATCAAAAGAGGGGCATGCCATTTATCATTTCTAGATTTAGGAGCCCATGTATTAGTGACAAGTAGATAATTATTGTTATCTTTCCTTTTAACCATTTGCATATACCCACTTACAAAGGTTGCCTTCAAACCTACCACAAGAGCCTCTCATTCCACCTCATTGTTTGACCTTACCCCAAGATTTAGGAAGACTCATTAGTGAACAAGCAAAAATTTATTGTTTTTTTTCTAATAATTATATTTTTAATATTTTTGTTTTTGGATTTTCAATTCACATTATAAATATTTTATATTTTATTTTACCTATAGGTTTTTTATTTGGTGTTCAAATAAGAAAATATAATTATTAACATCATCAAATTCCCTCCAATTGTATTCAATCAAAGCATCCTAAAAATTTGTTGTATCTATTTCCATGCAACCATGCATTTCTTCTTTTTTTTAATGCATAAGGGCAGCGGGAGTGAAATATACCGAGCCAATTTTTTTCAATTTTTACCAAGTACACAACAATGCAGAGAGCACCCGTTAGGGTTAGATAATTCAAACCAGTAGATTACAAATAACTCGTTGCCAAGAATGCGCACTCAATCTCAACAAGAGAGAGGCTGTCATATGGCAAGAGGATCGTCAGTGCCTTAAACAAAGATGCAACTGAAGGTAACTCTAACCAAGAATGTGTCTGCAAAGGACGAACATATGGTCAGAGGATCTTCTACGCTACAAGTACTGAAAACAAACTCAACACCAAGCATGTGCTACCCAATCCAATATGGAAAGGAGGCGACCATATGGCGGAGTGCAAAGAATTACAATGCTATTAAGGGAAATAAGCAAGAATGCTGAAAGTAAACTCAACACCCAGAATGTGCTTTCAAACCCGAAGTGGGAATGGAGCTACCATAGGGCGGAGTTATAAAGAATTACAAAGCACTTCAGAATGTAAAGTAATCGTTACAAAACATGATAAGCAAGATTAGAGAACTGCTGACAGTACTACTGTTCAGCTTACAATATGAAGAGCAATTGCCTGACAAGAGCATAGAATTAGAGCAATACAGCGTACATCAATAAAGAGGTTTCACCTTGCTTAACAAGAATGCTAAGACCCTTTACTTCACTCCAAAACCAAACTGAATATTCTGTTTTAAACAGATCTGCACTTTTAAAAGGTAAACCAGCAACCTATCATCACACTAAATTGATCATACCTCACTCAATTCTAACCCTATGGACGTGAATTTAAATGCAAAGCACCCCTAGAAGGATGGCGACCAAACTTGTACTGAAAAACCCCCACAAAGAACCATTAATAATTTCTGACACAATTCCCAAGAAAGTACAGATGGTATGGCCCAGCAAGAGGGGCAATTTCACTTTAAAAATCCAATTCTTTCTTAAAAAATCTGCAACTTAATAGAGAGGGTCACTCTTCCTAGACAGAATGAATTATGCAATACCCAGAACGATATTTTTGGTATTTTATGATTTATGAATGAAAACTGTAATCTGCTGTGTTATCAGCAACTCTAGAACTCACTTAAATGCTCATATCTCTCTCAATACTCACTCATTTAACATGAAATCAGTTGCAAAACATTCTAATGATGATGACAATGAAGATGGATCACAAAAACTTCTCACAAAGACCCCTATTTATTTTGCACGACTTCCAAAGCACTTACAAAGTGAAATTGCCTGCAAGCAAGGGCGATTTACTTTAGATAATTCATAGACTTCAAATAAAATTCTGGAAACTTGCACATATGGTCGCCCTACATAGGAAAATAGATTGGAACAGTACCCAGAACAATATTATTTCTGTTTCTTGAGTTGTGAGTAAAAACAACCTACAGCCATACAAACCAGCAACTCTAAAATTGACAGAAAATACAATAACTCAACTACAGAATGTGAGAAGAACCAACTACAATGAAAGGAAACCAACTATAACTAAACCTCTCAACTAGTTGCTATCTTTCAAGCAAGAAGAAGAGCCAAGCTAGGAGGTATGCATTCCTCGAAGCAATCCCAAAGCCAATCCGGCAGCATAACTTTGCAAATTCATCAGATGAACAAAATGAGGACCTAGAGCTCCAATTTATAACTTCAGAAGAGCTTTCTAGAAACCTCCAAGAAGGGCGCCACCTCAAAGATTCTTTTAGGTCATTGACTTGTCTTTTGTCTTCACCCTCAGGATGGCGTACTTGCTTAAGAAGATAAATTTCACTTTTTAAATAAAATATTTGGCTCACCCAAAGTTGGCGTCCAAACTCCTTGAGCAATATTTGGCTTTAGAAATATTAAAATATTTCCTCCATGTGAAAATACCCTTCAATGTCCCCCTTTTAAAGACAATATTAATTCATGATGCTAGAACAAGGAATTATAATGTTAAATTATAACATTATAATATAAAATATCTTATATCACCATGGAAATGCATTAGAAGCCAAATTCAACCATACCGTCTGAACAGACTGCCATAGTGAAGCCTACTGATTAGGAGTCAACAAGTCAACTGCTAAAAATAGAATTTACTAAAAATAGTAAATCCATGTAATTGCTCAGAATGCCGAACCGAAACCACCAACGCGAAGCTCTCAGAAAACCCAGAAGGAATCCGCAATCCAAGTTCAACATTTCCAAGTGTAAGCTCCGCAAAAAGATGAAAACATCCTCCAAGAAGTTTGGAAACCTTGATTCGAGCTTCTGCTTAGCCTACGAGTTCCTAGAAATAGGCTAAATCCAAATGAAGAGCGTAGGGCTAAATTGGGGACATTACAGGGAGCTACATAATATATTATCAAAAAAGAGGTGATTACAATTCTTGGCCATGTTGGCCTATTCACATATACATTAAGCTCATGGGCAAAAAGAGCATACATTTAACTATCCTGCACACACTATTCACAAAGCAAAAACAACAAATTGTTTCTTCATATCCCTAGTGCAGGTGCTTCATCAAACTCTCTAATCCACTCAAAATCCTCAATTGGTTCCAAATTATTCACCTTCTTCAAATACTGACTCCCTTTATCCGCAATTGCCCTATGTTGCATTAGGGTTCTGGAATGAAAGTTGTCGAGGAAGGGAAGCCATTCAACCATGGCCCCCTCCTCCAGTACCTTAGCTATATCCTTTAGGTGCGGTACACCAACTCCATAACGCACAACCCGCAACACCTCCAAACCCACCAAATTATGCTTTTTGAAGACTATGTAGGCCATTTCTCTCACCATCTCCTTAAGCTCTCCAAGGTCAAGGAGAGAAGCAACGAAATGAGATGTGATGTCTATGTTGACTCTATATCTTCCATCCTCCACTAGGAAGTCCTCGCCTAGGATCATCTTCATAGCCTTCAGAGACCTACCGCTAAAATCCTTCATCACTACTTTCAGTCGCTGGTCCGAAATTGCCCCTAAGAACGCCATCTACCTTCATGAGCTTGTGAGTTGGATAGGAGTGTCCATTATCATTGAGCACCACAAATAGCAACTAACCAAACCTATGGTCAGTTTCACACTTGGCCACAAAGAAATAGCCCATCACCACATCATCCCATGCTCCGCATGAGGAGAAAGTCTCCTCCAAATCTTTCCTTCCGTTGAAATGGACCTTCCCATGCTTCAAAATTTATTTATGATGATTGCAAGAAACGTGCCAACTCAACCATGCAGTACTTCACCATCGGGATGCCATGCAAGCCATACAAAACTCGCACCTATCCCACAAAAAAATTGTGAGAGTTGTCAATTCCTCCCATTTGGTCGCCTTGAGCTTAGGTAATGGTGAGGTTGAGACCTATAGTGATGTCGTTGTTTGCCTTATTTTCCAAGGCATCGGCCTCTTTATTTCCCTCCCTATATGTAATAATGTATCTGTAAGCTTATAATCTTCAAAGTTGTTTAGGAGCTCAAGACAGACCGCAAGAGTTTTATTTAGTTTCCAATTCGTGATTTTGTGTTTTGCTAAGGCATTAATAATTATTTGACAATCCTCTTCGATGGCCAGCTTTCTTATGCTTTCTTTGACAGCCAATTCTAAACCATAACAAAGGGCTTGCATTTCTTCATCGTTGTTTGTACCATTCGAGAGATGTATTTTTAATACCTTTAGTGTCTCCCCTCTACTATTTCTAGTGTTCCACGAGGTTTTGGGGACGAGGACGAGAGAATGGTAGGGGATGCGTTTCGGGGATGGGGGTCTAAGTTTGGGGGAGGCGAGGGGACGGCGGTGAGGGGTGGTAGGGTCCTGAAATACATATGGTACTTGAAAAAATAGTTATAAAAATATGTATAAGAATTATACATCTTGGAGACAACTAGGAGTCCCCTAGACATCTTGAGGACACCCCAGCATCCTCGAAGTCCTAGCGGTGTCTTGGAGACAGCAACACTGGTGGTGGGATGGTGGCGCTGGTGGTGGGCTGGTGGGAGGACGTCCCCCCCCAAGTCCCCAAGTCTCCAAGATGTCCCCGTCTAGGAAACGTGAGGTTTTTTTTGGGGGGGGAGGGGGGATGCATCGACGTGGAACACTGACTATTTCTCAAGATACACCTCGCGCCAAATGGGCCAAGGTTTCCTCTCGAGGCGCCATCAAAATTTAAATTGGTCCACCTTTATTTTGGCGGATGCCAAACCGTATTCGCTCTAGCAACCGCCTTAACCTTAACACTAGAGACCCCATTAATGGGGGACAACCATGCATTTTTATATTATTAATGAGAGGGTGTATTTTTAGCTCCTCTTTGTTGAGTTATTCATATTTAGGCATAATAATGGCCTTTAAAGGCTTCTTGAAAGGACTCTAAAGTTATACTATGTCTTACTAAAATTTTGACATTAACCAAATATGTTATTGGTTTCTTGCAACCACAACATGAAAGATAAATAGAAAAGGCGTGAACTTATATTAATGAATAGTTTCCACAATGCTCAATGGCCCTTTGGTTTTGACTATGCTGCAAAACAAACAAGCTAGACATCATTATAGTTCACATAGTAGGCCTTGTGTAGTATTTTACAAGGGGAACGAAAAGCTAGATTTCTTAACTTAGATATTTATAACATAACATGGGATTGATGTGTAATAATCAGCCTTAAATATTTTTTGAAATAACTTCTTATCTCAAAACAGAATGAAAAAGCATGAACTTATATTAACCAAATATAAGGACTCTAAAGTTATACTATGTCTTACTAAAATTTTGACATTAACCAAATATGTTATTGGTTTCTTGCAACCACAACATGAAAGATAAATAGAAAAGGCATGAACTTATATTAATGAGTAGTTTCCACAATGGTCAATGGCCCTTTGGTTTTGACTATGCTGCAAAACAAACAAGCTAGACATCATTATAGTTCACATAGTAGGCCTTGTGTAGTATTTAACAAGGGGAACGAAAAGCTAGATTTCTTAACTTAGATATTTATAACATAACATGGGATTGATGTGTAATAATCAGCCTTAAATACTTTTTGAAATAACTTCTTATCTCAAAACAGAATGAAATGCCAAGCACTTCCTTTCTACTTTCTGATCACCAAATTCCCAGTGTGGATGAGGTGAGAGCATATAGTATACAAGATTACAATTATATTTGAAATGAAACAGCTAAAGGTAATCCACTTATCCAATGGGGTTATCTTAGCACTTCCACTTTTCAGTGGGAAAGCTCAAACAATACTGGAAATATAAAGCCAACTCTCCCACTTTCCAATGGTGAGCGAATACAACAAGAAAGAGAATCTCTCCCACTTTTCAGTGGTGAGTGAATACAATAAGCTAGAGCAATTTTTCCGCTATTCGGTGGCAAGTGAGAACCAATAAGCCACTTATTCAATGGGCTAAGTAACAACAAAATATCAAGAGCAACTCACTAGTGGTCCTGCCACTTAGTGTTACAACATTAGCTCATTTGAAAACTTCAAAATCCAAGATATGCATCTGTTGTTACAAGCATGGTTATAAAAGAAATTGATAGAACATCCCCACATGTATCATGGATTGGCAAATAGATGACTAGTGCAGGTTTGAGAGAAATTTGAAATCCTATAGTTACAGTCTAGGCAGTAAGATATAAACTCATAAAACTTCACTGAATCACTCCCACATGCACCCAAAATGAATGCAAAACTATAACCATGTTTCCAAATAGCTCTGAATGACTTATTGAATCATCAAAATATTCATACTCAAAAACCAAAACTGAAACTTCAATGCAGCTCCAATGGTGACTATTGCTAGAATCACACCATAGTCTAACTAGAGAATATCTTGCAATTCCAAAACTAGAAATCCATGAGGGATTTTGTCCTCAAAGATTGAAGAGAACCAAAGCCATTTCGGCAACATAACATTATCATTTTTCAGCATATCCAAATGAGCCCCCAACACCTCCTTTTTATAGCTTTTCTCGTTGCTTTTCCAAAAAACATTTTTTTTGTTTTTCATTGCTTTTTCGAAAAAGTGTAATTTGTTTTTTTGTTGTTTTTTCCGAAAAATCACTTTTGCTTTAATTAAAAAATTCATTATGTGCAAACAATTTAATCACATCATCAGAATATTCATACTAAAAAACCAAAACTAAAACTTCAATGCAGTTCCAATGGTGACTCATGGCTGGAATCACACCACAATCGAGCTAGGAAACATCTTGCAATTCCAAAACTAGAAATCTATGAGGGATTTAGTCCTCAAATATTGAAGAGAACCAAAGTCATTTCGGCAACATAACATTATCATTCTTCAGCATATCCAAATGAGCCCCCAACACCTCCTTTTATAGCTTTTTCGTTACTTTTCCAAAAAGTGTTTTTTTGGTCTTTCACTGTTTTTTTGGAAAAAAAAACACTTTTTTTTTTTTTTTTACTGTTTTTTCGAAGAAGCACTTTTGCTTTAATTAAATAATTCATTATGTGAAAACATTTAATCACCTTCCCAACGAGCTATTACACTAAGTTGTCCTTTAATTATTTTTCAACATTAGATAGCATTCGTGAAATATTAATTAAAATAACTTAATAACTGACCCAAGTTGCAGAAAGTAGTGCAACGTCATCGAAATCCAATTCTAACCACATCATGATGAAACTGAAGCAATAGGAAAATGATTGAAATCAATTTGGTGACTTACTATAAATAGACATGCTCTCCAAGAAGTTTGGAGAACACCCCAAAAGTCAAAAAACACTTCAGAGAGTGTCATTCAGATTAGTATTGTTCACAGAGCTCATTGCCAATAATAGAAACCATGTAACTCCAAGATTGCGTCCTCCAAGATCTTTGTAGTCCCCTTGCCTTATCAATTAGCCCATAGGAACTCGGGAAATAGGCTAATGGTCTTAGAACCGATTAGCCCTGAGAAGGGACATTACATGATACTTTGAGGATGGTTCACACAATAACTCACCAAAATGTGTGCTCGAAAAAGGGTTGAATCTCAAAAGCATTTTTCTTGTGTTTAAATCTATAGTTCAAATTTTTTAGTTCCCAAGTTCATTACTTTTATTATATCTTGTTGTCATGGAAATGATTAATGCATATAAGCTTACAAGAGGTCATCAATACAAATAACATATCACAATAAAGTATAAACATTAAAATGCACTGACATGAAGTAAAGTTAGTATGCCAGTTATGAAATGTGATCATAAAAAAGGATTTTCTAAGATTATAGCCTATTTATGCCATAGATGTCATGGAAATTTTATTCTCATTGGTAGGTCTAGATTGATCAAATGGCAAAAACAATTGCCAAAAATTTGATGTTGGCTTAAGTACTTGAGGTGACAAGGTATATGCATCTACTTGGGAAAGAAACAAGAGATTCTCCTATGGAATATGGTTACCACAAGGTTGAGCCTCATCTTTTGATGAATCATATGACATTAACCTTGTCATAGATAGGGGATTTTTAAGAATCCTATTACAGCAAAGTTACTATTTAAGGGAATCAACAAACTGTCATAATTCTCTTGCATGTTTTGACAATGATTGCATGCTACCATACACTAACGGAATGCTTTCATGGAGAGGAATCTATTATGAAAAGGAACTAATTATGACTAAAGGGATTAAAGAATTGTCCTAATCTATTGCTAGTACCAAAATTAGTACCCCTACAAAACTTCACATGGAGTCAAGATTGTAGTTAGTAATTATATCACTTTTGTCATGTTATCAATGCCTATCAAGTATCATTTCCATCAAATTGCAAAGTTGTCAAGTGTTGTTCTACTTTTGTCAAAGATGACAATGTTTGTAGGTTGCTAAACAAAGGGGAATGAATAAAGATGATCAAGCTCTTGATTGCTAGCATTGAAGAAGGATGGAGGGAATGTCAAAAGATATGGACTTGAATGCGAGATTAGTATCAAAGGGAAATCTTCCAACATTTTCTCCAAGTGACATCGATGGAAAGCATGAAAGGAGTAGCATAGAATCACCTCAAAGTAAACATAGGCATATCACCAAATCCAAAGTGGCGAAGATCTTAGGGACATCATGAGAGAAATCAAGTCCAAGTGAATAAATCACATATTTTCAATGATTGAACCATGGAAAAGTTGCACTCTAAATGGCAAAGATGGCATAAACGTGTGATTGGAAGAAAATAAGTACTAAGAAATTTCACATATTGTAAGTGTCTCAATTGGGGGTAAAGTACAACCAAAATGGTTGAATGGACAAAAATCCACAAGAAGGTAGAAAAATACTTTAGTGGTTGCATCTTGGTCTTGGCATCGCCAATCTAAAAGAGTGAAAGTGATGGTAGTGGTGCTCAAAACGTGTGACCAATTGATAATGTCTAAAATACAAAGTACAAGTCACACATTTTCAATGGCGTTGGCAATTCAACAAGCAATCTATCCACAAAACTGCAACCACACATAAAAGAGTCATTCAAAGTTTTAATCATACTTTTCATGTGGCCATACCACTAAAAACATGACAAGGCTGGTTAGGACAGCAAGAAAACATGACAAGCAAATATTAAGTGAAAAGCATAAGTTGAGTCACAATTTTATGGTGGCCATGCCTCCCTAAAAGCGAAACCAAGGTGACGACAATAGATGAGAAGCACAATCAGCAAGTTATGTTCAAGTATAATGAAGAAATTGCACTTTTGGCATGGCTATGCCACTCTAAAGGTATGATTTAGTTGGCAATGATGGTTAGAAGTGCGGCAGCTTAAATACTGGAGTCAAGTCATGCTTTTTCAATGGAAATGCCATTCTAAAAGGACAAAAAATGTTGGCAATGGTGGTAGAAAAACACAACCAACTGAAAACAAGTCTTAAAACGTAAGTTAAAATTGCACTTTCAACACATCTTAACCACATCAAATCTCCTACAAAGGTGGGGATGGTAGCAAAAAAACAAGACATCATAAATTTAATACATTTCATATGGCAATGACACTAAAGAGAGGTGCCTAAAGTGGCAATGATAGAAGAAAATCATGACTAAGAGGACAAGTTCCATAAAGGCAATCTCAATCTCAAGTTCGAAGATTCAAAAGAAAAAAGCTAACAATCATGGTGCCACCTTGTTCTAATTTTCCTACATTAAGATTAAAGTAGAGATTTTTAGTATTTTATTTCCTCTTTGCAAACGATAATGAATAGGGATACTTTAATATCAAGGAAACCTGGGGACGCACCACTGACATTTTTTCCCACATCCCCGTTTCCAGGATGTCCTGGGCAAGGGGGCACCTAGGGGACATACCGAGGCCATCCTCGAAAAATAAAACAAAAAAAGAGGAACGCCCCAAACACGGGGACGCGGTGCAAGTATGGGGGAACGGCTTATGAGGTCCATTTCATTTCATTTCTAAATTTTATTTGTGCAAATATATTGCAGTAAGGTTTGAAGGAAGAGTAAATTGTTCGAGGGATTGAAGGAGCAGTTGCAAAAGAGGTTGAATCTAGGACATCAGTGAAGTTGCAAATTCTTCAAAGAGGTAAGGCATTCTATCAATTTTTATTTTTTGTGCAATTTTTTTCAAAGATTAAAGTAAGAAATGTTTGGTATTTTTTTTCGTTTTTCAATTTAAATTTTGATTAACTCTAAAAAAAGCATGAGCAGTAGTGACAATGAAGTGCAAGAAACTCAAATAAATGTAAGGGTTTCAACCTCATCGAAGTGTGGGAGTGTTCGGGTGGAAGTGAATAGCCAAAGAATACATTTGAGAACCCTTCGGAAATCTTGAAAACATATGCAATGGACCCTTTTAACAATAAAAGAAACCTCTTCTCCAATTTGTGACAGCCCTAGATACCTGTTGACATGGTTTTCGCGACCGCACCAACACAGAATAAAGTTTCCCAACGGATACCCTATCCTCTCTTGAACAAAGTTTCCTGCATGCTAAGATTGCGAGACAGATCATACATTTAACTCCAAGGTTCCTTAAGTGCGAATAGTCTCAGTTGGTTTGATGTGATTTTGCTGGTATTTCAAGGGGACTTACACAATTGTTCGACAACTTGACAGCAGACAGTAGACTAAGGGCTTTCATGCAATTTGGATGATTTGGCAAGTGAGCGCAAGTTTCCTAATTCTAACCAGAAATGAACTGAAATTAAATGGGTGTAGGGCCAAAGAAGTTTCTAATCTACTCTAAGGTGTGGGACATGACGATCAATTCTCACAGACTTCAACCGAGCCTTGCTTTGCCTCGCTTCGGATAGCTTCCACAAAACCGGTGCAATCTTCAGAGGAGTGGCGAAAGATGTTCAAATTATAACTCAACATGCAAGCACCATCAAGACGATGCATACGAACATGTGAGTCACAATCGAAGTTAAGTTTGAAAAGTAATCCAGTTGACCACGCAGGGCGAACCCACCGTCAGCGAGCCCACTAGTGGTATGGACGAACGAAGTTTTGTTCAAATCGAGCACCACATTCCACAAGTACTAATTACTTGCATGAAATGAAAATCTACTTTACTTTAAGCTATTTCAAGATGCTACGTGAATTGGAAGGACGAAGAAGCCTCGACAACTACTCATAACAAAGAAGAAATCACCATCAATGAAAAATTCTTTTATTATGAAAGCATTCACGACAACTTCTTACAAAGTATTCAAAGGGAAGACTTTCCTTCCTTTTCAATCTAAACTATACTATCAAACTATTCTACTTTCTACTCTATCAATTTCTCTCTACTCCTTCTCTGCTATTCTAACTTTGCTCTCTACTGAGATACAAATGAGGGGAACTCCCCCTTTTATAGATGGCCAAGTCCAACGAACGGCTCAGATTACAATCGGCTAGATGGCCCAGATTGTGCCACCTCAGCCCTAAACAAGATTCACCCTAAAAACCGCCACAATGGAGAGTGGGGCAATAAATGAGCAATTAATGGCCATCATCCTTCTAGAAGATTCCCGCCTTGAAACGCGTTCACACTGTTCTTGATTTTCTCCTTGACGTTGTTCTTCAACTTTGCTCGAGCTTCCATTCTTTTCTCCATCTTGAGTTTTGAAAACATTTCATCTCTGTCACTAAGTCTCAACACTTAGCCATTTTCTTGCAACTTTTCTTCCTTCAAGGTTGAAATGTCATCTTGGATTATTTTCTTCATCACTTTAAGTCATCACCGCTTGGTCTCAACGTTCCTCCTACAAAACAAGCAAGGAGAAGAGAATTAGAACATTTCATAATATAAATTCAACTTACTAGGATTTTCACATTTTGACCCCCAAGGGTTCATCGTCTTCACTAGCCAACTTCGCGTTCAAATTCTTCCTGCCTTAGCCAAATTTCAACCTCCTCAAGGGTGTATTAAGAGATGTACTTTAAGATCATCTTTTGAAGGAGTTAACTTCAACTGCATCTTCTTCAAGAAATTTATTCCACCAGCTGAAGCGTTGACAATTTTGATTTCATTCATTTCCGGCTCAGGAAGATTATCCTCACGAAGAATTTGAGCAAATTCACCTAGGCAGTTCCTTTCAAATTCATCGTCTGGAGCATTTTACCTTGAAAACACATTTTCTTCGCTTTGCCTTAGAAATTTTTTCAAATTTTCCCTTAGGAAAACTCATCAATCCTGTGCCCATCAAAAATCTCCATCCCGAAGGCCTTGGCAAAGCGCAGAAGACATGGAAATCAACTTCTCATCGAAGATCCTCAATACCCAGAAGAAAATTTCCTTCAGAACGCGTTGGACTCATGGGTGTACAACGAACAGGTTCATTTAATTTTCCTGAATTTTGAACCTTGGAAAAATAATTTTTAACAAATTTAATCCAGTTCTTCATCTCTGTGAATATTTCTTTGTTTTGACTAGAAATTTCTTGTTGACCCCGTGCAGCTGGCATCATCTAACTTCTTCTCTAGCAATTTTGTTCATGTCTCAGGAATTTCATTACTTCACCAAACTTGGGCATTTTTCCTAAGGAAGAACATTTTGTGCCTTAGAAATTTTTACTCACTTAGCATTTTGAATTTTTTTTTTTTTTTTGCCTTAGGAAAAAAAAAATTTATTCATCTTCAATCACCTTGCCTATGAGGAAAATTTGATTTCAACTCACTTAGGAGATTTTTCTTTCTTGAATGCCTTGGGCGCATTTGGCACTTCATGAAGGATATACCTCTCTTAAATTCCACACCTAGCATATTATTTATCACTTGGCAATTTCCAACGCCTTAATATATTTCACTTCACACTTCCTACCTTTCCCTCCTGGCGCATTTCACTAGTTAAGTAGGATAGAATATTGTAATGTCCCCTTTTCAAGCTTGACAGTTTCAGTGACCGTTAGCCTTTCGTTGGGAACCCGGAGGCTAGTCGGAAGTTAAAATTAGGGTTTCCTAATTTTGAGGAGGTCATTGCTTGGAGATGAAAATTTTAATGGCGGATTCCTTCTGGGTTTTCAGAGGGCTTTGCAGTGGTCTGTTCGTCTCAGCATTCAGAGTACTTTTTGGAATTTACTATTTTTAGTAAATTCTATTTTTGGCAGCTTCCAGATGAGCTCAGGTTGGGTGACTTCCGGTTTCAGATTTGATCAGTTGACTTCATCAGTTTTGGCTTCAGGGCATTCTCGGAGAAATAAGCTAAGTCATTCCAATTAAAGTCACGTTTTAATTATTATATTTCAACGTTGACCTTGGCACTAGAGTTAATGACTTAACGTTGTGTTTAAAAGTGGTCATTGAGGGTAGCGCCCTCATTAAAAGAATATTATAATTATTGCAAAGTCAAAACAGGGTATGATGGGCGCATTTATCGAAGAATGATGTTTTAATTAAAATATCATTTATTAAAGTCTTGAAGGAGAAAGTACGCCAAAACTTGAGGAGGATAAGTTTGACCTAAAAGCTGATTTTAGGGTTGTGCAGAGTCAATTGAAAGTTATAAAGAGGAGTCTTGGTGGATCATTTGGGTTATCTTGGAAAATACACCGTTATGCTGCCGGATTGAATCTGGATCACTTCGAGGGATGAAGACCTCCTAGCATTGGGCATCACTTCGTGTTTGAAAGACATCATCAAGTGGTGAATTCAGTTTATGTGTGAGTGCATTTTAGTTCATACATCTTGTGTTCAGTTTGCATTGATAATCTGTTTTAGTGTTTTAGTATTTCAGCCTTTGTCATCATTTAATACAGCAGATCTACGTTTTTGTTTGTAACTCAAAAAATACAAAAAGATTGTTTGTGGGTATTGCATTTATATTTCTGTTTTGGGAAGGCGAACCTTTGTCTCAAAAATCAGAATTTAATATGGAGAATCCAATTTTTAATGTCAAGTCGAGTTCATGCAGCTAGGCCGTACTTTTCATAGCATTGGGATTCGTGCATTTAATTATTGGTTGCATATCGGGTTTGTGTTAAGCATCTAGTTTGGGCGCCTTGGTCATATTAGTCATTTGCATTTGATTTTAGGCAATTTGAGAGGATTATAAGAGAGGTATGAGCAATTGTATCAATTCTTAGTATGCTGGTTTTGCTGGTAGAAAGGCAGATTTGAGAGAAGCAGGAAAACAGAAAGATCAGATCCAATCTTTGTAATGTTTTGATGTGGCTTCATGCATTCAGCTAAGAGATATTCATTTGCATTGTAAAGATTCATATTTCTTAGCTCTAACATCTTGGCAGGCTTGTGAAATCAGAAATTGTAAACTGACCAGTAGTACTGGCAGTCATTCTTGCTTGTTGAAATCTGGTTGTACTCTCTAAATCTCTTCAACGTTATTGTATTAGTGATAGCTCCACCCTATGGTCGCTACTTTCCCGTCTTGGGTCAGCAAGCACATTCTGGGTGTAGAGTAGATTCAGTATTCAGCATTTCCTTCAAGTTTGTTTTCAGTATTAGTTGGAAATTGTATAACTCCGCCCTATGGTAGCTACTTCCCCTTCTGGGTGAGCAAGCACATTCTGGGTGTTGAGTAGTTTCATTATTCAGCATTTCATTTCAAGCTTTGTTTTCTGTAATCACTCCGTCATATGGTCGCCCCTCACTCCACCTTGGATTGGGTAGCACATACTTGACGTTGAGTTCCCTTCTGTATCGTGAGTTTACTTTCTTGCACGTTTCGGTTTATCTATCTAACCTTAACGGGTACACTTGCTTGAATGTTGTAATCTGTTAATTGAAAACGAAAAAATTTGGCTCGATATATTTCAGTGGTATCAGAGCCACGTATCCTGCCATCCTGTGAAATCAGCCTTCTATGAGTGACAGAGAACAGAGGTATTTGGCAAGAGTATACAAGAAAGGTACAGTTCAGACACAGTTGCATCAAGCCCCAGAAGGTCACACAGCTTCCGAGGTTTTGAGGGCTAATTGGGAGCCTTCACAAGAAACAGAAATGGGGGATAATGAAAGAAGTTCTGGCAACAGAGGTGACAATGGGAAGGGTATAGACAATTCAGCCAATTTGGGTCAAGGACTCGATAAGAAGATGGATGCCATGATGGATATGTTTTCTCTCCTGTTGGGGAGATTGGGTCCCAATATTCCACAACACAACACAGGGCATACCGGGGAGCACAGTGCTTCCAACCCGCACAATGGTCATGTTGCCCAACCTGCAGTGAGCAACACTTACATTTCTGCTAGACCATTCAAACCCACGTTTTTGACACCAGCAATCCCACAGCCTGATCCTGAAGAAAATGTTTCATCCTTGGAGAGGGTGAGGATAGGCCGAACAGAGTATGACACCCTTCCTGATGAAGTAAAACTTGACATGTCCTTCAATGATTACATGGAGTATAGAAGGAAGGATAGAGGCCGAGGGAGAAACTATGATCAAAGAAGAACCCCAGCACAAGGAGATTGGAATCAAGCTCTCAACAAGGTTACGCTTGCCCATTTTGATGGAAGCGATAATAATTCTGCTCGAGCTTGGTTACAAAAACTAGACAACTATTTGGCACTTAGGCCAATGGCTGAAGAAGAAGCGATTAGATTCGCTACACTACACCTAGATGGGGTGGCGCATGAATGGTGGTACCATGGCCTAGTCACCTTAGGTCATGGGTCTATCACTAGCTACGATGAGTTCACCAATAGACTCATTGAGAGGTTCGAGAAGAAGGACCCAGAAGTGCATTTTAGGGAGTTGGCACAGTTGAGACAATATGGCACTGTGGATGCCTACATAGCTGAGTTTCAAAGACTTTCAGTTATGGTCACTGGAATCACAGAGAGAAGATTAGTAATCCTATTCACTGAAGGATTGATGGAGCCAATCAAGGGTTGGATCAAAGCTTTTGATCCACCGTCCCTACAAGAAGCAATGAAAAAAGCTAGAAACATGGAGTGGGCTGCTCCCAAAGCTAAGTTCCATTCCAAACCAGCTTTTCACAAAGGAGATAGAGGGAAAAAGTTTCATCAGAAGCCTCATCATAAGGAGTTTAAACCACAGAAACCTCATGGCTCAAGATTGGATCCAGAGACTATCAATGAACTCCGAAGGAAGGGGTTATGTTTGCGTTGTTGGGAAAAATGGTCCCAAGATCATGTGTGCCCAAAGGGTGCTAAAATTCATCAAATTGAGTTCTATACAGCTGATGAAAGCAATTCTGATTTTTCTGATCAGCAAGCTGACTTTGAGGACAGCGATGAAGAAAATACTCCAGAAGAGTCTGAAGGTGAAAAAGAAAGTGGTGGTACATTAGCTCAACTTTCGAGCTTCCAAAAGAATGAGTCCTTTAAAGTTCGTGGGATGATCAAAGGGCAACGTATTGTTGCTTTAATTGACACTGGTGCAACACATAACTTCATAGACGAAGTTGTGGTGGCAAAGAAAGGATTGCAAACAGAAGACTTTGAAGGGTTCAGAGTTATGGTTGCGGATGGGTTTCACATCTCATGCACCAAGAGGATCCCGAACATGTCAATGCAATTGGGCAATTACGAAGTCAAGGATGACTTCTATGTGGTCAATATTGGAGATACAGATGCTGTCCTTGGCATCCAATGGCTGCGATCTCTTGGAGAGATCTCCCTAAATCTGCAAACTATGGAGTTGAAGTTTCAATCCGAAGGGAAGAAGGTGGTGTTGAGAGGAATGTCAAATGGTGGCCCTCGGATTGTATCATTCAAGAGGATGGCGAAGTTGATACGTCATGATCAAGTGGAGTGGGCTGCTGAGTGCATGATTCTTCCAGCGAGTCCAGTTGAAACTAAAGTAGAGCATCCTCCTGATATCCAATCTTTACTCACCAAAAAGAGTAAAGTGTTCGCTGATTTACCACCTGGACCTCCTCCTGATCGAGGTTCAGAACACATCATAGAGCTCAAGGAAGGAGCTAAGCCGGTGATCACAACTCCATATCGGTATCCGAAGAGGCAAAAGGATGAGATCGAGAAGAACATCCGAGAACTTTTGGAGATGGGTTTCATACGCCCAAGCAAGAGCCCCTTTGCATCTGCAGTGGTTCTTGTGAAAAAGAAGGATGGTACCATGCGCATGTGCGTGGACTATCGTGCTTTGAACCAAAGCACCATCAAGAATAGATACCCCATTCCCAGAATAGATGAGCTCATTGATGAGCTACATGGGGCTAAGTTCTTTTCGAAGATTGATCTGAGGTCGGGTTACCATCAGATACGAATGAGGGGATCAGATGTGGAAAAGACAGCTTTCAGATGCCACTATGGCCATTTTGAATTCTTAGTCATGCCATTTGGGTTGACTAACGCTCCGGCAACCTTTCAGTCTTGCATGAACCGTGTCTTCCAGAATCAGTTACGAAGGTTTGTGCTGATATTTTTTGATGACATTCTGATCTACAGCAAGACGTGGGAGGATCACCTCAAGCACTTGGAGGAAGTGCTCAGTATCATGGAATCGGAGAGCTTGTTTGCTAAAGCTTCCAAATGTGAATTTGGAATGGTGGAGTTACTGTACCTTGGCCACATAATCAGTGCTGAGGGAGTAAAGGTGGATCCGGAAAAAATCAAAGCAGTAGTTGATTGGCCACCTCCTGAGAGCTTGACTCAGTTGAAGGGTTTTCTGGGTCTGTGTGGGTTTTATCGGAGATTCGTAAAGGGGTATTCACAGAATGCTGCTCCCTTTACTGATCTCACCAAAAAGGGAGCCTTTGCTTGGTTAGAAAAGGCTCAAATTGTTTTTGATAAATTCAAGAAGATCATGAGCTCGTGCCCAGTCTTGGCTATTCCGGATTTCTCCAAGCCATTTGAGCTGCAATGTGATGCATCAGGTGAAGGAGTGGGGGCTGTCCTGATGCAAGACAAACACCCTATCGTGTTTGAGAGCAGAAAATTGAGGGGTGTGGAAAGATCCTATTCGATTTATGATAAAGAAATGCTTGCCATTATGCATGCATTAGCCAAGTTCAGGCAGTACTTGGTGGGGAATAAGTTCGTGGTTAAAACAGACCACAATAGCCTCAAGCATTTTATGCACCAGAAGGATTTAAATGAGAGGCAACAGAAATGGGTGAGTAAGCTTCAAGCTTACGACTTTGACATTGAATATGTCAAAGGAAAAAATAATGTCGTGGCCGATGCTCTCTCCAGAAGGCCTCATCTTAGCTCATTGTGTGAGCTTACTACAGATTGGAAAGACATGTTGCTTGCTGATTATGCCAAAAATCAGTTTGCAACCAGCATTCTGGAAGGTACTTTCCATCATGAAAAGTACCAGGTGGTTGAGGGATTGATTCAGTATAAAGGGAGAATCTTTCTGGTGGGTGATTCTAAGCTCAAGAAGAAGATTCTTTTGAATTTTCATGACATTCCAGTTGCTGGTCACCAAGGTTTTTTCAAGACCTATAGGCAGATCCGAGAAATGTTTTCTTGGAAAGGTTTGAAGAGGGAGGTTCAACGCTACATTCAGGAATGTCCTGTTTGTCAAGCAAATAAAAATGAGCATACTTTGCCGGCTGGTTTGCTGCAACCACTTCCAATTCCCAGTCAAAAATGGGAAAGCATTTCAATGGATTTCATCACTGGGTTGCCCAAGGCCCAAGGGAAGGATTGTATCTACGTGGTAGTTGACAGATTAACCAAGTTTGCTCATTTCTTTGCCATTACCAGTACTTTTTCTGCAGCCCAAGTTGCAGATTTGTTTTTTCGAGAAGTGTTTAGGCTGCATGGGTTGCCAAAGAATATTGTAAGTGATAGGGACAACAAGTTCCTAAGTACCTTTTGGCAGGAAGTTTTCAGAATGAGTGGTACTGTGCTCACTCCAAGCACGAGTTATCACCCCCAAACTGATGGGCAAACAGAAGTGGTGAACAAGTGGCTGGAAGGCTACTTGAGAAACTATGTGTCAGAACAACAGAAAGCTTGGGTTAAGTGGCTGCATATAGGCGAGTACTGCTACAACTCTACTTTCCATATGTCAATCAAAATGTCTCCCTTCTTGGCACTATATGGGTATGATGCACCCAGTTTTGCAGATTTGGTGTTTGGTGACAGCAAAGCACCATTAGCCAAGGATTTGTTACAGCATAGTCAAGACATAATGAGATCCTTGAAGGATAATTTGCAGATTGCACAAAATCAGCAGAAGTTGTATGCTGATCAGAGGCGGGTAGAGCGTTCTTTTGAGGTTGGGGATATGGTCTATCTCCGTTTACAACCTTATAGACAGTCTACTCTCAAGAAGAGTGGAGCTGAGAAGCTTAAACCTCGCTTCTATGGACCATTTAGGGTTGTTATACCCAAACCAAATTTTTTGCTTCATTAAGGCATTTTGTATTTAAAAGTCTATACCTTGCTAAAATGTTGTACAATACAGTTTTTGGGCAATGTCAAGCATGGAGTTTTTGTCAATAGTTTGTCAGTCAATGTCAGTTATATTGGTCAAAACCTGAAGCAGAGACTCAAAATGAAGATTTTCACGATGGAGGAGCATCTCACGATGGCATTTCATATTGCAGACGGTCATTTCAATGATCGAAACAGAGTTTTTAGAGCTCAAATCATGGAGATTTTTCAAAGGAAAAGCTCAAAGTGCAAGTATAGCTCAGGGGCGCCCAACTTTTTGGAGGTCAAGTTCTTGTCTGAAATGCTCAAGCATGCAGTCAATCTCTTCAGAATCAGTCTGGCTATCCGTCGAGCTATTCAACGAAGCATTCCGAGACTCACAGCTCCGGTAAACGACGACAGAAGTAAAAGTCCCTAAATTTTAGGAGATGGAAATTTTGCTCTTTTCAGGCAAAAGCGCGCCTCTAGCCTGAGGGCGCCCATTTCAAGTGGTAAACTTTGTCGGGCCATGTCGAAGACAAATTTAATTGCTTTACAAAATTTAGTCCGCTATCCAACGATATCAAGCGCACTATCCGACTCTCGAAGTTCAGCGGTACGTCCGAAGAACAAATTTTAAAATGGAGTTTTCTACATTTCCGAAGCCTCATTATGCGCCTGCAAGTATTGAAGCTGTGGGCGCCAAGCGCAGCGACCCTCTGATGCCGGGCTTAATTCTGCGCATTGTGATCTTCTATGACATCGGCTCTTGTCCAAATTACGATGCATCATTCAGCTTGTCGATCCGACGTTCCTGGTGGTCGTGGCGGAGATTCTACTAAGCACGTAATTTTCCGGGCGGAACCAACAAATGGTTTTCAGTGCATTTTCATGGTCTTTAGGCGCCTAGCCTTTAGGCTGGTCAGATGAGCCCGTTCGCGTTCGAAGTCTTCACGACTATTGAGCGTAATCAATTTATCTTCCAACGAGCATAGCCGTCAGCCTTCAGCATTTGGCAGTCGCTCGTGCGTGCGAGGTCTTTGGTGTCATATTTCAAGGTGAAAACGTCCGAAAAATGGCTAAGTCTGGGAGCGGTAAACATATTAAAAATACGCACTGGAGTATTTGAGGTCTTAGAAGCAGTTTTCTTGCCTCGACGCCTCCAGTGACTTCTTTTGAGGTCCCTCCTGGCTGTCCGTTAAAACAGATAATGTCAGGATCGGGTCATCCCAGCTCCAGTTATCAGCTGTCAAAGTAGGGTGTTTTGACGATGTTTGATTTTCGTCAAAATGTCCAAAGTGCAACCTTGAGCCAGGGGCGCTTTTCTTTTTGAGGCCCTTAACACAGCTTTCAGTTCTCGTGTGAGCAGTCATCGGATGCGGAATATCTCCAGTTATGCAGTGAGCTTCGTCTCGTATCAGCAGGGTTCACCGTTTGCCGATAGCGGCCGTTTGAAGTATCAGATGGCAGTTCAGGAAAATGGCTAAGTCTGGAACCCGTAAAGCAATTTAATCAGGTGCGCCTAATTTTTCAAGGGGTTAAACGATGGATTTTGCAGTTATGTCTCCCAGCAGACATTTCTTCCTTGTTCAGTAGGCTTTCCGTTGATTATCTCATATCAGTCTCAGCATTACCCGGTCATCCGGAAATCAATGTCGAAGTTGGCCAGTCGCGACAGTGCTGTCAGCTATTAAATAGGGATTTAATTAAAAACGAAGTATCTTGAGCAAATGGACGCCAATTTGCTCATGTGATGACTTTTCGAAGTCGTGGAAGCATGATGATGAATCTCAGAGCTTCAACCAGTTTGTCAACTGAAGTTCAGAATATGCTTGTCTATAAATAGCATTTTTCTATTTTTGGCGCCATTGCATGATAATGATTGTTTTATTATTATTTTCAAATTTGAACTTCAGACAGTGGCAGTCGAACTAAAAAGCAACCAATCAGAGGCTTTCTATTCTGGTTAGGGTTTATGGATTTTTGCAGTTGCTAAGTGGTGCGAATTCTTCATTATTTATACTGGCGACATCTTCATTGTTCTTCACAAGCTTTCAAAGAAAACTCGTATTTCTCAAGAGCAAATTCATCTTTAGAGAAATTCGTGGTTTTTAATTAAAAATTCATATTCAAAGAAATCGAATTTTATTATTCAAAGTAAGTTCAAGCAAGTTCGTATTTCTTCAGAAGGAGAAAGTGGCGCAAATTCATCCAAAGTAATTCGCAATTCCTCAAAGGCATATTCAATCTTCTTAAAAATTCGCAAATTCTTCAGAGGATTCAAAGGCGAATTAATATTCAATAAAGTTCGCAATCCTTTAAAGATTTAAAGACAAATATTATTTCAAGGGCGAATTCTTCAGAGGTTTTTGAGGCGTATTTCATAAACAATCAAAAGGCGTCTCAAATTTCATTACAATTCGCAAATTCTTCATTGATAAACAAAGGCGAATTGGTAAACAAAGGCGTATTTAACAAACAAAGGCGAATCCTCAAAATTCATACAAATTCGTATTTTCTTCAGAGAAAATCGAATTTCTTCATATTTAAAAAGCGCAAACTTCAAAGGGGAGCAATTCGTGGTTTTTCCAAACAAGGCGAATTTTTCCAGTTCAGAGGCAGAATCTTCATCAATTCTCAGGGGCGATTTCATTTAATCAATCTTTTTGCAGATTCAAGTTCACAATTATCAGTTATCTCAAGAAATCTTGGGCGATTTTCACAGAAGAAGACATCAAAAAACGTCTTTTGCATCCTTAAATCATAGATTTCTCATAAAATACAAATTGCATGTTCCTGAAATTGGCGAAATTGGCAAGTCTCAGTATCTGGATCATTTCCATATAATTTCCTCGAGTTGAATTTGTGCGCTTGATTTTTCACGAATTTTAGCTTCAGAACATTCGTTCTCGAATTGCTAATTTCTCAAGTAAAATCTTTGTACAATCGAGTAGAAGTTGATTTTTCGCAAATCTGACCTTTTGGGTTGTCTTAGAATCCTTTTCTGGACAAAACCCATATTTCGGATTTTTCGCTGAAAATAATTCTTCGAAAGGCTATTTTTAAACTCTAGCAGGTTATTTTTAGATTCCAGAAATCTTGTCAGAACATAGCCGAGTTCACAGTCAACAGGCAAGTTTTTCAAAATGCAGTTCACTCAGCTTGAATACAGGACCAAAACCGTCCTTTCTCATGATTTTCGCAAGTTGGTTGAGACAGATCTTCACAAAGTATTACCAGAGGCAGTACTAGACCCAGTTAAAATCAGAGGTTCGATCATTCAGAATATTGAGCAGTCTGGTTTACTAGAGGCCGCTTCCATACCTATCTCCGTTCACTGTGTTGAGTTTGTGATGGCTTGCATTAAGCATTACAATCCAATCAACTACGTGAATAAGCGTCGTTGTGATGGTCATTTCTTGATCTCAAACTGTGGGCTTGTCGAAGGAGTTTTGGCATTCCTCAGCACCAGAACAGTTTGGTGATTTCTATGGAGCAGTGTGCACAAGCGTTTGATGCTGATATGGACAAGTGTCAGAAGAAAATGGCAGAAAGATGGTTAAAACAAGCAAAGAACAGATTGCCAAACAATGTGGGTCGTGGTGAGTATAAGGATGAGTACGCGATTCTAATCACACTCTTGAATCGTGTCTCAGGTCAAGCACATGCAAATGTTTTCCGGCCTTGGATGTATTACATTATTGGTCGCATCATTTCTGGGCAGGAGCATTATGACTGGGCATCCTTCATCAGCGACATTCTCCACACACAGATTACCGGTTTCTTAGTTGCTCATGAGTTTCACATGTGTTCATATCTCGTGTACTTGATAAACCTTCGAGTGGAGTTCGAGGACTTAACTGCGATGGGCATTCTCAACTTTATTCGGAAGGTTTATCATTATTATGATCAGCTTGAGTTCACCAGAGCTGAACGTCATTTCAAGCGTGTTCACGAAGCTTTCTTGACTTACACAGTGAGGAATTTGGACCGGGAGCTGCATGTTCGTATCTCGGCGGTTGCTAGGGCAGCGATGGATGGATGGGCAGATTGGTTTGCCTCTGAGTTCCCAACGCACCTACATCCGGTATACGGTTTCCACGAGAAATCGGCTATGCTTCCGTTATCGCCGGTAAAACAATTTCGGGGAATTCCTTGACAGATGCATGATGTTCATGCGTCTTCTTCTACGCCCCTTGAGCACATACCATCACTCAACTTTCCTTTTAGGTTGAATGTATTGGTGCAAATTCGGCAATTGATGCCAAGATCGC
Source organism: Sequoia sempervirens (assembly GCA_007258455.2). NCBI lineage: Eukaryota > Viridiplantae > Streptophyta > Pinopsida > Cupressales > Cupressaceae > Sequoia > Sequoia sempervirens. The sequence goes on from VDFB02103154.1 coordinate 143,512, forward strand.
CGAGGCCGAACGAAATATCTTCTCAAAGTACCTTGTGGCTGCCTATGACCTTCGAGGTCATTATCACGGCTTCTACCGCCTTCTTTGGAGGCACATCACGAACTTCTATGGAGGATGCGGGCAAATTGCTCGAGATGACTTGAGGAGTTGTGAGGCGATTCGGCGCTTCTCTCTCTCCGCAGTTTACGTTTCTTGTCGAGGATGTGGGAGGTTTATCGATAATGATGAGGAAGGTTCTTCCTCGATTTTTGAAGCGAGGTTGATACACAACCGTTGCGGCCGATTGATTAGTGCGCCAAAGGAATATACAGCGGTCAGGGAGAGTCAGTAGAGTTATCGAGCGGTATGCTTTACCTCGACTGACAGAAAACAAGAAGAGTTAGTATTCACAAGCCCGAGCACGCCCGGTAGTGGTGAATCCTCACGGCTACCTTCTTCGTCAAAACCTAACAAGAAGAAGAGGTAACCCTCCTATAAGAAAGTACAAGCGCCAAATAATTCAAAGGGCAAGGCGCTTGCCACTGTTTCACATTTAGAGCCTGACAGACAGCCGCTTATCACAGAGCCAGTTCAGAGATCAGCTCAGAGCCCGCCAGTACCTGAGGTTCAGCCTCAAGCTCCTACATTAGTTTCAGAGCCGTCACCGGTCCCAATTCACATAGAATTGGACTTGGATTCTCCACCTCGCAGTGGGTCTTCTACATACTCACTCTCATCAGTACCTCCTGTCGTTAGTGCAGACCCTTCTAGTAGCATTAGCAGAGATTCATCTTGGATCGAGACTCAGCTAGGAAGGAAGAGGAGGCAGCCATCTTATGTTCTCAATCATTCCGATTTTGATGACATTTATCAAGATGCGCCAGATAAGAGAGTTAAGAACATGGTTCATGTAGAGAGAAACACTGACATGGAGGTTGTTATCGAGACTGCTGTACCTCCACAGGGGAAGAGCTTGGCTGAATTAGAGTCTCAGGATTTTGAAGTTATCACCGTCAACCTTGGTCGCAGCACACGCCAGACTCAAGTTGATCTTCTTCAAGTTGCTACAGATAGTGCCAGGGACAGAATACTGAAAGACGGAGAAGATAAAGCAGCCCTCAAGGCTGAAATCAGACAGCTTCGTCAGTATATTTCTACCCTTACACATAGACCAGAAGCCGTTAACACACTCCCACCGATGCTTGAGCCACCAGCAGAGCAAAGTCAGCTCAATCATTTAGTTGCATATGGCAAGCGTTTGGAGGAATGGGAGGAGGACTTTGTTGCTAGAGGTCGTACCATGCTTACAAAATTATATCAGTTGCGGTACAATGCACGAGAGCTCCGTATCCGTCTTCAGGATGAGGAACGGGATATGGCTATCAACAAACCCAGGGATGAAATTTTGATTGCTCACCTGAGTTTGGCTTACGACACAGCCACGGATGCAGAAGACAGAGAGGCTATCTACTCTTGGAAGACACAGTTGGTTTTCAGAGCGAAGATAGAAGACAGTTTAGCATCAGAGTTGGCTGAGAGTAGAGAGCACGTCACCAGTGCACTCAGGTTTGTGAGGACTCTTGTATCTCGCTTACCGTGCGTTATCAGTTGAGGTGAATTGCCTAAATTAAGACTTCTGAATGTTGATCAGAACTCGAGGCACTCATTCATACCATTTTTCCGGTGGGGAGATGGTTAGGCAATAAGGTTACTCGGCTTCACAGTCATATCGTACTTTGATGAAACGAGGAAGCGAAGGGAACTTGATCTCGGATCATAGGCGGTGAGGACATGCTGCATCGACATAGCATCCTTCGTCAGAGTCTCATAGCTCCAGATGGTGATACAGTTAACAATCTCATTCAGGGATTGATTGCTCGAGATCACACATAGTAAACTTCAGTTTCCACCTCTCAGGATAGTCATCACACACACGAGTTAAACTTGGAGTTACCCTTTTCAGTTAACTCGGGGTTGTCATCACATGCATACCTATTCTGAGAATCGCCTTGTTCACTTGGAGTTGTATTTAGGGTTTTTCGTTAACTGATGATAGTCTTCCAGTTAACTTGTTTTAATAAGGACGTGCATGCTCGCACAGATGTCCATTTTTAGATTAGATGTTTCAGTTAAAGGCGAGGGTAGTTACCCGGTTAAGCTGTATAGTTCTTAATTAGGGTTGAAGCATTGCTTGCATGCATTGCACGGGAACTATAAGATAACACAAAGGTGATTTTAGGGTTCCCTACACCTTGATGTATATAAATAAGAGCTTTTGCTCATTTGTAAATAACTTTTGCTTGAGAGAGAAATATATGCTGTGCCTAACTTGCCCTCAATATTGCTCTTTTTGGTATTTGTTCATGTGTCTTCATTATTGCAATTGATTGTTATGCCACATAGGGTTTCGAAAGATTGTAATACTGAATTCTTTCCATAGTTTAGGTATATCTGTTTGAGCATCTTTATCATCGAAATCAATTGTTATGCCACATAGGGTTCCAAGAGATTGAGGTGATAAGGCTGTTTTGTGTTAATTTATCATTGTGATCGATTGTTATGCCACACAGGGTTTCGAGAAGTTGCAGCGATAAATCTGTTTTGTGAATCTTTATCGATATAATCAAAGGTTATGCCACATAGGGTTTCGTGAGATTATAAAGATAAAGGCTGTTTCGTGAAGACTTTGCTGTTTCGGTCGAGTGTTATGCCACACAGGGTTCCATAAGATCGTCTTAGTGAATTCTTAAATCTGTTGTGCCCAATAAGTTGGTTTAGATTGAGATGATAGTTGTGCCACCTTGCCCTCAAGTAGAGAGTCTAAACCCACTTATCGTCAGATAGTCAAACCTTGCTCCGTTTCCTCTTGCTCTGTTTTCCTGAGGAGATTGGATAGATATAAGTTGTAGTTTAGTTGATTTGCAAAACCAGAGAAAACTCAGCTGCAACGTAAAAGTTCTTTCAAGAAAGTCTTGTGCCTCTAGCAGCTGAAACAAAAAGACAGGAAGTAGTTTTAGCTTATTTTTCTTTACAAAGCATATTTGTCAAAGAACATCGAGGGAGCTTCCCCTCAATAATTCGAAGAGCACTCATTGCGTAGTGTGCATAGGCTGTTCATAACAACTTGTACTCCAGAGGTGTTAGTTGTTACGCCAACAGTTCTTTCCAACCCAGAGTGGGAATGGAGCTACCATATGGCGGAGATGCTAAGAACTACAATGCAATTCAAAACGTAAATAGGCGGCAAGCCAGCCTCTGCCACTTATTCAGTGGGTATTACAAAGCATGAAGAGAAAGATTAGAAGATGCTGATAGTACTACTGTTCAACTTACAATATAATAGAGAATGCCTGCCAAGAGCATAAGATTAGAACTAATTAATGCTGCAACAATAAAGAAGACTCTCCCTTGCTTAACAAGAATACCAAGACCAATAACTCCACTCAAAAGACCAAGCTTAATATTCTGATTTGTGACAGACCTGCACTTAAAATGCTTAATCAGCAACCTAGTAGCTCACGAAAATGCACATATCTCTCTCAAAACTCACTCAAAATACATAAGACCCAATGCAAACTGCTTCGAGGATGAAGGCGCCCAAGAAGGAACCCTAAAACTGACCCCAAATCTGATATATGTTTTTTGCACAAACTTCAAGGAAAGCCCAAATGGTACGGCCCTCAAGGAGGGGCAATTTCCTTCTATAAAATTCAATTCTTTATCATAAAATCTGAAACTTGTCAAGTAAGGTCGCCCTTGTCAAAGAAATGAAATGAGACAATACCCAGAACGAGATAATTTTTATTTTCAAATTTATGAATGAAACTCACTTACAGCCAAGATAATCAACAACTCCAGAAAATTAACTGAATGCAAGAAAACAACTACAAAATGCAGAATAACTACTACAATGCCATAACTCACTACAAATTCACTCAACTATCACCTGAGATCTCCACTAGTTGCTATCTTTCAAGCAAGAAGTCGAGCCAAGGCTAGGAGGCATACATTCCTCGAAGCAATCCCAATACCATTCCGGCAACATAACATTATTGTAGACATAAGATGTGAAATGAAGACCCATTGCTCCTTTTTATAACTTTGAGAAGACACCTCCAGAAGCTTCCAGAAGGTGCGCCCAATCCTCAAGATGCTTTTAGGGTTTGACTTGACCATTGACCAAGCATCAAGGTGGCGTCCCATTTCAAGAAAGATATAAATCATTTTTGAATAAAATAACAAGCTCTCCAAAGTTGGCGTACCTTTCTCCTTGAGCATTTTTGACCTGAGAAACATCAAATATTTCTTAATGAAATAAGCACCCTCAAAAGTCCCTCTTTTAAAAACAACTTAAAGTTGTCTCATTAGGCCAAGGGGTCCCAATATTAAATTATAACATTTTTCTGATTAAAATTACTTATCTCTCTAGAAAATGCATCAAAGGCCAAAATCAATCATACCAACTGAACTGACAGCTGAGGGAAGCCAATTGAACTGACGTCAACCTGTCCACTGCCAAAAATAGAATTTACTAAAAATAGTAAATTCCAGAAGATGCTCGGATTGCACTGCAAGTCATATCACTGCGAAGCTCTCTGAAAACCCAGAAAGAATCCGCAAGTCAATCTCCAAATTTCGAGCAACAACAACCTCCAAAATGGGAAACCCTAATTTTACCCTCCGAGTAGCCTACGGGTCTTCGGAATAGGTCAACGGTCAACTGAATTCATCACGCTTGAGAAGGGGACATTACAGATTTTAGATTAGTTTATTATGAAATTTGAAATAAGGAAGAAGATATTTCTAACACAACATTTAGGGCTCATGAGGGTCATTATGAGTTTTTGGTGATGCCATTTGGTCTTACCAATGCATTGCACCATCTACAGTTCAAAGTTTGATGAACTCCGTCCAAGAAATTTTTGAGGAAATTTGTATTAGTGTTCTTTGATGATATATTGATTTATAGAAAAACATGAGAAGAACATTTGTAGCATGTAGATCAAGCATTACAAGTTCTCAAAGATCATGAACTCTATGCTAAGCCATACAAGTGTGCTTTTGGTCCTAAAGAGGTGGAGTACTTGGGACATAGTTTCATATGGAGTAAAGGTGGATCCTAACAAAATTAAGGTTATCATGGAATGGTTTGTGCCCAAAACCATTAAGAAATTGAGTGGTTTCTTGGGATTGACTAGATACTATATAAGATTTGTGAAGAATTATGGCCTGAAAGCAACACCCCTCACAACTTTATTGAAGAAGGATTTGTTGAAAAATTGTCATTAATGTCAAGCAAATGCATGACTAAAGATTCATGAGTAAGAGCACAGATCAGATAAACATGTCAATCAATGCATAGATCAGATCTGACTTTGAATGATACATGAGAAATCTTTTGGATAATAAGATAATGATCTTGACTTTCAAAGGATGATAAGATTGTTGAAGTTATTGAGATAAGATTGTTGAAGTTATTTATGTCAAGAAACAGATCTGAAAGGTCAATCAAATTGAAGTCGATTGATAGAAAGTATTGATAAGATTGTTGAAGTTATTGACGCCAAGAAACAGATTATAGAATGGTTAATCAGATCATCGCACCAAAAGGATTCGATCAAAGTATTGTTCGATGAAATCTGGGAGAAAAAAAAGATTGCTGTTTTAACAAAAACAATCTCATTAAAATCTGTCTTGAGTATTAACTAATTACATTTCGCAAAGGGATACGATTCAAAGGACATGTCTTCTCTAAAAGACGTGTTCATAAAATGTGATCTGAAAAGATGTGTTTAAAGGACACTTTTTCTCCAAAAGACGTGTTCATAGGATGCGATCTGAAAAGATGTGTTTATCTTCTTTAAAGAATAATAAACTGAAGAGATGTGTTTTAAGAAGAGTTGAACCAAAAGGATGAGATCTACATGTGAAGTGCTACATTTTTCTGAGGAGATACATGGATTAGTCAAGTGGTGCGATTGCCTTTAACAAGGCAAACAATAAAAGACAGTTCTAAAAGAGAATATCATTTTGTCTATAAACAGAAAATCAATGAATTAAAGAAGATCGATTAAGATTAAGGCAAAATAAATGGCCCATCTAAAGAGGTGTGATTGAAATATGAAGAGGCAGAGTTGTGATTGATGTATTCTTCCATCAATAGTTGTAATCTTTGAGAAAATTACATATTTGACATCCAAATCAGGTTTGCAAGGTGGTGTTGGTAGTGTGTGTAAATCAGATCAGAGAATCTATTCTCTTGTGTGGGCTTTGAAGTGATAGCAAACATCACAAAGCAGAATTGAGTATAGAAGAAGTGCAGATCTGTTTGAAGACAGTTACTTTACATCCATCATTTTCAGTCAAGTCAAGGTTGGTTTCTTGCACATTAGGGGTTGGTGCTCCTTGTAGGTTGGTGCCTACAATCTTTGTAATTTCATTTAAACATAAAATACAATTGTTGGTGTCAACTTGTTCAACTTGTTCATATTGCATAGTTGATATTGGGGTAGAGGTTAAAGTTGATTAAAGTTAAAAGGGTAAATCTTTGTACTCTTTAGGATTCTTTTCATTGGAGTGAGTTTGCTCATGCAACAGTTGAGAGATTGAAGGAGGCTCTATGTTGTACTCCAGTTCTAGCCACTTGAGACTTCACAAAGGTTTTTATTATGGAATGTGATGCTTGAAGAAATGGTATAGGAACAATTCTCATGTAGGAGGGTTGACCCATTGCTTTTGAGAGTCATCATTTAATGGGTAAGAATCAACTCAAACCTATTTATGGGAAGGAAATGCTAGATATTCTTCATGGGGTAAAACAATGGAGGCCTTATCTAATGGATAGACACTTCAAGGTTAAGAACAAATCATGATAGCCTAAAATATTGTTTGGAATAAAGATTATCTTTTGAAGAGCAACAAAAATGGGTCACTAACATGTTGGGTCATGACTTTGAGATTGTATATTAGAAAGGGAAGGAAAATGTTGTGGTAGATGCACTATCTAGGAAGGATGAGAAGGATGAAGCTTGATTGTGTGCCATTTTAATTTTACAAGCATAATGGGTAGCAGAAGCCAAAGAAAAGTGGCAAAATGATGTTGCTACAAGTAATCTCATTCAATAGTTACATAGTGATCCCAATAGTTTAGATAAATTTTGTTGGGAGGGAGATGCTTTGTGGTATGAAGATTGATTGTGTTCCCCCAATAATTCCACTCTCAAACAAAAGATTCTCATAAAGCTTCATGAGTCTCCAATTGGTGGTCATTTAGGATTTTTGAAGAGATATCATTGAGTCAAGCAAGACTTATTTTGGTAATGGCTAAAAGGTGATGTTCAAAAATTTGTTGTTGAATATTTGGTTTGTCAAAGAAATAAAGTAGGGACAATCAAGACGCTTGGTCTCTTGCAATCCTTAGTTATTTCTATCCAACATTGGGAACAAGTCTCAATTGATTTCATCAAAGAGCTTCTAGGATCTAATGGTAAGAATGTCATCATGGTAATAGAGGATTGCCTCACTAAATATGCAAATTTCATTGCATTATCACATTCTTTTACAACAATTACAATGGAAAAACCGTTTTTGGAGAATATACAAAAATTACATAGTATAGCTAAGGTTATTAATAAGTTTGGAAAGATATTTACGTTGCTTGACTTCAAATAAAAAATCTCAATGGGTAGATTGGCTTCCACTAGCAAAATACCTCCTTTCATAATTCATCAAAAATGTCTCCATTGATGGCACCATATGGATATCAACCTCCTTCCATCACATCATCATTGAAGGTGTCGCCAAGAGTTCAGGTTGTGGAGGACCACATGCTTCATCAGCAACAAGTATTTTTAGGACTCAAGGAGAATCTAGCCATGGCTCAAAATTGAATGAAGTAATAGGTGGACCAACACCACAGTGAAAGAAGTTTCAAACTTGGGGATTGGGTTTTCTTGAGATTGCAACCCTACAAGCAAATGTCATTGAAGCAACAAACAAAGAACAAGTTGTGCTCGAAATATCATGGTCCATACCAAATCATGCAAAAGATAGGTAGTGTTGTCTACAAGCTTGATTTGCCACCAACAACAAAGATACATCTAGTTTTTCATGCTCCCTATTTGAAGAATCTAATTGGGCATAGTATCCTTACTCAGACAATATTACCAAAACTTGATGAAGAAGGGGGAATCTAATTGGAACCAAAGTTCATTCACTAGACATGCACAAAGAAGCTAAGGACTAGAATGCTCATTGAGTATCTCATTTAATGTAAGAATTTACCAGTTGAAGATGCCACATGGGAGGATGAAGAGTTCATTCAAAACAATCCACACTTGATTAAAATTGATGACAATGCTTCTTTGAAGAAGGGGGGCATGCTACACCAACATTAAAGTATACTAGAGTTATGAGTAGTCGGCTTGTGGCTACCTTAGCCCTTATTTAAGCCATTATAATTATTATATTTTTATTTAGTTATTTTGGTTGGCCTAAGGCTGATATAGGGTTATCTAGGTCGGTTTGGATGATAACCTAGGCATAAGTAGGGTACATGTAGGAGGTAGTGAGTTTTATTTGATCATCCGACTATGAATTGTGTTTTGATTGGAGATATTTGGAGGTTTGCCCCCTCAAAGTGGCTTGTTATTCCCAATTATTATCAAGTATTTGAAACATATTTCATATTATATCTCCTATTGTGCAAGTTATTACAAGAATATTATTGAAGAAAGCTTATAGTGGCACACTCAAAAGTATTTTGTCATTTAACATATGTTGATAGAGAAAATGAGAAAGACAAAAAAAGGATGCAAAGAGTGAAGCATGCGTATTCACAAGTTAAAGTACGAAAACAAAGCCTACAAATTTTATTCATATGTTGCCTATACAGAAAAATATGTTGCAATTCTTCTTCATGAGTCCTCTCCTTGATTTGCCCACATGTTTAACATTGCTTTACTTCATGCCTTTTAACCTCCTCTCTTCTTGATCTCCTTCAAATTTTGTATGATCACTATTGTATTTGACTAAATTGGCTTCCTCAACATGATTTGGCACTAATATAATGTTGGTAAAAATCAACGAAACAAGCTTGAGAGAATTGGCATATGCCTTATTGAGAAAATGCTACATTATAGAGATCCAAGAAACAACCATTTGCAACCACATTAGGAATAGAAGTTCAACAACTTTATTAATGACCTACAACCAACCACTCAATTTATTACATTCAGGTATAAACAAATGTTTTATTATATTATTATATTGATATTGTAGTAAAAAATGTTAAATTTAGTGATCAGATTAATGTACAGAATTTAATTTAAAAATCAGACACAATAACACAGCAGATACCATGGGAAAACCCTCCTCTTGAGGGAGAGAAACCCAGAAACAATATATCACTTATATATTATTCAAGAATCAACATTGTCTTGTACAATAAGGCCGAACTCAAGGCCAAGTAAGTGCACCAACTCTAGATGCAAAGTACAGATTACAATCTGCTCTTCATATATATCAAAATCTGCGCTTAAAGAACTTTGACCTGCTCTTGAAAGAAATCGCACTTGGAGAAATTTGCAATCTGCTCTTAAGATATAATTCGCACTTGAGTATAGGAATGAATTGAACTTGTTTGATGTTGAAATGAGAAGAATTGATCTTGCATTTATACATTGCTTTGTGAGAGGTCGCACCTCTTCAAGAACAAGGTCGGCCTCAAGAATAAATTACAAATTGAATAAATCAATTATCAAGTTGGCCAAGACAAATAATATAACATTTACTAAATTAGGAGTTGACCATCAATGAAGTCTCTTCATAGATAATCGTGCCAAGATATAAGAGATCGGCCACTTCACAAAATCGTATATAATAATTAAATAGACAATGTCTACCATTTAATTATTATCTCCATGCGATTTGGGTTGGAAGGATTCGCCTGAAGTTGCAATTATCATCAACACTCCCTCTTAGCTAGGGAGAGAACTTCCAGCTGCACAAGACATATCACCTCAACGTGATGTCTACCACATTGGCTACAACCAAATGTGAAAAAAAGAAACCATACTATGGTGTGTACAAGTATTCATCACTTACGTGATGTTGTCACCTCAACATGACATTCACAAGTACAAGATGTGTCATGGAGTCATACACATGACATCCACCATGACTCTGCTTAGAGGGTGGAGACAAGGGCTTTCACCTCAAATCTCAAAGAGAAATGCATTAACAAGGGCTTGCACCTCAAATTCCTTCGTCTCAGAGAAAAATGCATTAACAAGAGATTTCACCTCGAACTTCTCTCATAGAGAAGAACTCATTAAACAAGGCTCACTGATACTGAGACTCTTTCTCAGTCAAGGCTGGATTCTCCACCATACCAAGCTTATCTCGAAAGTACACAAACTTTATCCTGGAGAGAGGCTTGGTGAGAATGTCTGCCGTCTGCTCATTAGTGTTGATATACCTCAACTGTATAGCCTTCCGTAGTACCATATCTCTAATATAGTGGTACTTGATCTCAACATGCTTGGTTCTGTCATGAAACATAGGATTGACAGAAAGCTTCACGCAACTCTGATTATCACAATGAATGATAGTGGGCTCCATTGATTGTCCAAACAACCCTGCAAGGAGCTTACGAAGCCACACTGCTTCACGAGCTGCCATACAAGCTGCAATGTATTTTGCCTCTGTTGTACTCAATGCCATAGATGATTGCTTCTTGTTGCACCATGATATCATAGCAGAACCCAAACTGAAGCAACAACCAGAGGTGCTCTTCTGATCTGTGACACACCCTGCCCAATCAGAATCAGTATAACCATGTAACTCCAAGTCTGCGTTTGAAGAATACCTCAACCCATATCCAACTGTGCCACACAAGTATCTCAGGATATGTTTAGCTGCAACAAGATATATCTGTCTCGGCTCACACATGAACTGACTAAGTGCACTCACAGCATAACAGATATCTGGTCTAGTGTTAACTAGATACATCAAGGACCCAATCAACTGTCTGTATAATGTAGGATCCACCAAGTCTGAACTAGCTGCAGCCTCCTTCAATTTATGAAGGTTGGTCTCCATAGGTGTAGACATGGATTTGCAATCCATCATACCAAATCTCTTAAGTATATCAATGGTGTACTTTCCTTGACTTAGAATCATCTCACCTGGTTTCTGCCAGACTTCTAATCCAAGGAAGTAATGCATGAGCCCAAGGTCCATCTCAAATTCAAAAGTGAACTCCTTCTTACACTTGAGAATCAGGTAATCTTCTCTAGTAAGAATCAAATCATCAACATATAAGACCAAAATTAATGCATCACCATTGATTACCTTGAAATAGAGATTCGAGTCAACATCATTTTTCAAGAAGCCCAAACTTGACAGGTACCGATCAATCCTTTCGTACCATGCACGAGGAGCCTGCTTAAGACCATACAAGGCCTTCTTCAGCTTGCAAACATGAGACTCCTTCCCATGAACCTCAAATCCATCAGGTTGCTCGATATAAACTTCTTCCTCAATCACACCATTTAGAAAAGTTGTCTTCACATCTATTTGATGTATCTTCCATCCTCTAGATGCAGCAATGGCAATGATGATTTTGACAGAAGTGTAGCGAGCAACATGAGCAAATGTTTCTTCATAATCAACTCCCTCTTTCTGTGAAAAACCACGAGCCACAAATCTTGCCTTGTACTTCTCTATGCTCCCATCAACTGCATGGTTAATCTTGAAGAGCCATTTTGAAGATACCACAGATTTGCCTTCGGGTCTAGGAACAATGTCCCAAACATCATTCTTGAGAATTGATTGGTACTCCTCTGTCATAGCATCTTTCCAAACTTGTTGACTGGAAGCTTCCTCCACACTAGAAGGCTGAAACTCAATAATTCGACTCATCAAGGCAACATAACTGGAGAACTTATGTGGCCTTTTACTTTCTCTGAATTTCCTCTAGGAGTTGCAAATATCTCAGCCTCTTGCATAGTTTTTCTAGCCCAAAGAGGTCTCTTTCTTCTAAGCACAATATCGGTAGGCCCATCAGTAGGTTCCAAGGGCTCAACTGGATCAACATCTTCCTTTGGTTCAGAAGTCTCCCTCTGAATCTCAGGAGTATGGTCAACTTCCATATCCTGAGGAGACTCTTCATTTTCAATCTCCATATGAATGCCCTTGGATCTCTTGAATGCAACATCTTCCTCGAATGTGACATCCTGACTGATCTCGATCAACTTCTGTCCTGGAATGTATATCTTGTAGGCTTTTGATGTCTCACTGTAGACCACAAATATTCCCTTCTTGCCAGAAGGCTCCAACTTGGTTCTCTTTTCCTTTGGAACATGAACATAGACAGGACATCCAAAGATCCCCAAATGACTGACTTCAGGCTTCTTCCCTATGAAGGCTTCTTCCGGAGTCATATTCTCCAAGACCTTGTGAGGACTTCTGTTCTGAACATACACAGCCGTCCTAGAAGCTTCTGCCCATAAGAAAGTTTGCAAGTCTTGGTCATGGATCATGGCCTTCGCTGCTTCCACTATTGTCCTGTTCTTTCTTTTTGCAACACCATTTTGTTGAGGATTATAGGGGACACAAAACTCCCTCTTAATCGCTGCATCAATACAAAAATCTCGAAAGCAACTAGAGGTGTATTCTCCTCCATTGTCAGATCTGAGGACTTTAATTCTTTTACCAGAAAGATTCTCTACTCAAGCTTTGAACTCTTTAAACCTTCCTAACACTTCCTCAGATTCTTGAGATTTGAAAAAATAAATCCAAGTCTTCCTAGAGTGGTCATCAATAAACAAAACATAATACAAGAATCCACTCGAAGACGGAACAAACATAGGTCCACATAAATCAGAATGAATAAGGTCTAAAATACACTTAGATTTATTTTCTCTACTGTGGAAAGGGGATTTTGAATTCTTACCCATAGCTCGTCCCTTGCAGGTTCCTTCATGCACTTGATTGAACTTGGGAAGTCCTGTGACCATCTTCTCCATGATAGGTAATGCTTGGAAGTGGAGGTGCGCCAATCGTCGATGCCATAGGTCACATAGGCTTGAAGAATCATGAACAAGAGCTTGTAGAGGACGCGTACATAGCCTATAGAGGTTTTCATGTCTAACACCAATTACTTGAGCTTCCTTGAAACTGGAATTCCCCATCCACACAAGAACTTTGCCTTTGGAGAAGGCAACTTGATATCCTTCACCTTCTAGGGCTGAAATAGAAATAAGATTGCGCTTGATTCCTGGGACATACAAAACATCTCTCAACTAAAGTGTAATGCCGGAATCCAAATGAAGAGTAGAGGTCCCAATTCCTTTTACAGAATAGCCAACATCATCTCCAATAATAACTTGTTCGGAAAACTCTTTCTCCACCAAACTTGATAAGTGCTCCTTAAATCCAATGATGTGTCGAGAAGCACCACTGTCGATCAGCCAAGTACTGTTATCTGTAGGTACATTGCTTGATAGAGCTGAATAGAAGAAGTATTCAAATGAATGCTTTTGCGGAGAGGCATCATCAATGTCTGCAACTGTGGCTTGTTGCTTAGGTCTAGTTGGACAATGCTTGGCAAAGTGCCCAAACTTATCACACCTAAAGCATTGAATCTTGGACATGTCTCTCTTCTTCTTGGAGGGAGGTGCATCATCAGTTCCCTTATCTCGATTCCTCTTGAAGAATCCTTTCCTTCCATCTTTTCCTTTCTTCTTGGAAGCATGGGAGGCGAGAACATGAATGTCTTCATTCTTTGAACTTTGACCAATGCCTCTTGCCAACAACCTTGATTCTTCTTGAATGCAATCTGATCTTAGGCGATCAAACTTAGGCAATTTTGATCTTGCATTGATTCCCTGAATGTAGGATTCCCAAGACAAGGGTAGACCATTGAGAGCGAGCATAGTCAAGTCTTTGTTATCAACCATATGCCCTATTGTTGAGAGCTGATCTCTCAAATCTGAAATACTCATGAAGTATGCAATCACTGATTCTGCTTTCGCCATCTTCACATGGTGAAGTTGTTGCTTCAGTGCAACTGCTTGGCTGGTATTGTTGATTTCGTACATTTCTTCCAATGTTTTGAACATATCTCTAGTTGTCTTCAACTTGGAGACGATAGGAACAATATGATCCTTAACGGAATCAACCAATATCTTCATTTCCTTAATATCTTTCTTCAGCCACTGCAACTTCTCTTCTTCCTCCTTAGGTTCAGGAACATTAGACTCCACAAACTCACCCAAGTCATTTTCATGCAAGGTAAGCATGATCCTAAATCTCCATGATGTGAAGTTTGATGCTCCCTCGAGTCTATCCTCAATCTTCAAACTGTTCACCCTCTTGACTAATGTAGAAAATGAACAAAGAAATATGAAGGAGAGAATAGAGTATCGCTGTTTAGGAACAAATTTGATCACGATCCTCTCAAACCCGCTCTGATACCAAGTTAAATTTAGTGATCAGATTAATGTACAAAATTTAATTTAAAAATCAGACACAATAACACAGCAGATACCTTGGGAAAACCCTCCTCTTGAGGGAGAAAAACCCAGCAACAATATATCACTTATATATTATTCAAGAATCAACATTGTCTTGTACAATAAGGCCGAACTCAAGGCCAAGTAAGTGCACCAACTCTAGATGCAAAGTACAGATTACAATCTGCTCTTCATATATATCAAAATCTGCACTTAAAGAACTTCGACCTGCTCTTGAAGGAAATCGCACTTGGAGAAATTCACAATCTGCTCTTAAGATATAATTCACACTTGAGTATAGGAATGAATCAAACTTGCTTGATGTTGAAATGAGAAGAATTGATCTTGCATTTATACATTGCTTTGTGAGAGGTCACACCTCTTCAAGAACAAGGTCGGCCTCAAGAATAAATTACAAATTGAATAAATGAATTATCAAGTCGGCCAAGACAAATAATATAACATTTACTAAATTAGGAGTCGGCTATCAATGAAGTCTCTTCATAGATAATCGCGCCAAGATATAAGAGATTGGCCACTTCACAAAATCATGTATAATAATTAAATAGACAATGTCTACCATTTAATTATTATCTCCATGCGATCTGGGCTGGAAGGATTCGCCTGAAGCTGCAATTATCATCAACAAAAAATAAGATCAACAAGACTTGCTTTCCATTTTTGATTTAGTGTAGACTACACTACAACTAGTCATTAGTTATTTGGAACAAGATGGCTAGAACTATGTTTCCCTAGTAGAATCACCAAAAAATTTCAATGTTTTCTTTTGCACCTTTGAGTGCAACATACAATGGAGCAACATATGAGAATAAACCTGTAATGTCCCCTTCTCAAACCTGATCTTTCCAGTGACCGTTGGCCTTTTTTTTTGGAAACCCGAAGGCTAGTCGGAAGGTAAAATTAGGGTTTCCTATTTTTAAGGATGTCCTTGCTCAGAGGTAGTGGAATCAATGGCGGATTCTTTTTGGGTTTTCAGAGAGCTTCGCGGTATGTTCATCTCCTTTCTGAGCATTTCCGGAATTTACTATTTTAGTAAATTCTATTTTTGGCAGTAAACAGGTTGGTCTCAGGCAGTTGACTTTCCCCTTCAGTTGACTCAAGTGGCGTATTCAGTTTCGGGCTTCAGAATGCAGTTTTGGAGAGATGAGCTCATTTCACTTAAAAATAACATTATATTTTAAATGTTATTTTATCACCTTGGCCAAGTCAAATAACTTAATGTTATTTTAAAAGGTGGACTTGAAGGGTGGCGCCATCATTGAGGATATATTAAATTTATATTGAATTTATCAAAGTCAAAACTAAGCCTTAAGGAGGACACATTTATTTAAGTGAGAAATTTAATTAAATGAAGTCAAAATTAAAGATGCATGGAAAAGGACGCCATCTCTTGGGATTAGGGTTTTGACTCTGGAAAATAAGTTAGGGTTTCAAGGAAGGTCAACAGAAACTTATAAAAGATAGCCTTGGGTTCTCTTTTGGATATCTTTGGACTACAGTACTGTTATGCTGCCGGTTTGGCTTTGGGTTTGCTTCGAGGAATGAAGGCCTCCTGGCTCGGGCATCGCTTCTTGTTTGCAAGACAACTAGTGGTGATTCAATTTATTTGTGAGTTGCATTTAGTTTGTGCATTGTGTTCAGTTTATTGCATTGTTAGATCTGATTTGGCATGTTAGTGGTTTCAGCATTTTGCATCATTTAATACAGCAGATTCGTGTTTGTAATCATAAATCAAAAAAGACAAAAAGATTGCATCTGGGTATTAACCCATCCTCATTGTAGGCTTTAGGCGCCATACTTCTCCAGTTTGCAGATTTTTTAGAGCTTGCATTTATTTTCTAGAGCAGATCGCCCCTTTCCTAAGGCCATACCATTCAGTTTGTGCATTGGGATCTGTGCAAAATAATTAAAGGCTTTAAGATCTATTTTTAGTGTTTCATCCTAGGCGCCCTTCTTGTTAGAATATATTGCATTGTGTTTCATGTTAATCCAATGAGTTTTGTGAGGGTTATGAACAATTGAGTGACTTCCTAAGCTGCTGGTTATTCATTCAAAACGCAGATTTGTAACAAAAAAACAGAATTAGAAGTTGATCATTGAGAGTTGTATTGTTTGGCACTTCCTTTCAAGTTAAGAAGAACTCTTTATGATGTAATGATAATCTTTCAGATTCTTAAGCTATTGGCAGGCGAATGATCGTCATTTTGTAAACTGACAGTAGTACTGGCAGTCAATATCAGTATTGTTCTAGTCTGATTTGTAGTACTTCTTTCATTGAAGTTATTTTGTAATAGATTTATCTCCGCCCTATGGTAGCTACATCCCATTCTGGGTTAGCAAGCACATTCTGGGTGTTGAGTAGTTTCAGCTTTCAGCATTCCTTTTAAGCATTGATTTTTGTAATCACTCCGCCATATGGTCGCCCCTCACTCCATTCTGGATTGGGTAGCACATACTTGGTGTCGAGTTCCCTTTCCGCAGTTAGAGTAGAGGATCCTCTGACCATATGCTCGCCATCATCGGCGCCATTCTTGGTTAGAGTTCCTGCATAAGCATTTTGTTTTAGATCCTCTGACCAATGCTCACACCTTGCCACATCGGGATCCTGGTGTACATCCTGGTTAGAGTTGCTTCAGCACGTTTTGGTTTATCTTCTAACCTTAACGGGTGCATTGTTGTAATCTGAAAATTGAAAAAACGAAAAAATTTGGCTCGGAATATTTCAGTGGTATCAGAGCCAAGATCTTGCCATCCTGTGAACAATCTGTCTATGAGTGACAGAGAAAAGAGGTACATTGCAAGGGAAGATAAGAAGGTTGGAAAGCAGTTCCAGCTTTATCAGGCTCCAGAGGGTCAGACAGCTTCAGAAGTCTTGAGGGCTCATTGGGAGTCTTCTCAGGAAACAGACATGGCAAAAGGTGAGAGGTCAGTTGCGGGTAACGAGAGGATTACCAACAACAGAGATGACAGTGGGAAGGGAAGAGAAAGATCAATGAGTCCCGGAAAGAGATTCGAAAGAAAGATGGATGCCTTGATGGACATGGTATCGCTTATGATGGGAAAAGTGGGACAGAACACCATTCCACAGAACAACACTGGGCATAGAGGGGAGCACAGTGCTTCCAACCAGCATGATGGACATGCTGCTCCGCATACTTCAAACCACACGTATGTGTCGTCCAGGCCTTTCAAACCCACCTTTGTGGCACCTGTTAACACCCAACCAGACCCTGAAGAGAATGCTTCATTCGTGGAGCAGTTGAGACTTGGTCGTGCAGAGTATGATTCTTTACCTGTCGACATCAAGATGGATATGTCCTACAATGATTTCATGAATCATAAAAGGAAAAATAAAGGACAGGGTAGATTTTATGATCAAAGAAGGATATCAACTCAAGGAGACTTGTATCAAGCTGTCAACAAGGTTATACTTCCACACTTTGACAAGAGTGATAACAGTTCAGCCCGAGCTTGGATACAGAAGCTGGATAACTATCTAGCTCTTAAACCCATGGTAGAAGAAGAGGCGATCAAGTTTGCTACGCTACACCTTGATGGGGTGGCGCACGAGTGGTGGTACCATGGCCTAGTTACTTTGGGTCATGGGTCTATTACAACTTATGATGAGTTCACCACGAGGCTCATCGAGAGGTTTGAGAAAAAGGATCCTGAAATTCATTTCAGAGAACTTGCACAATTGAGACAGTATGGCACAGTTGATGCCTACATTGCCGAGTTTCAGAGACTCTCAGTCATGGTGACTGGAATCACGGAGAGGAGATTGGTAATTCTTTTCAATGAAGGTTTGACAGAACCACTTAAAGGTTGGATTAAAGAGTTTGATCCACCAACCCTGCAGGAGGCCATGAAGAAGGCAAGAAACATGGAGTGGGCTGCTCCTAAGGCAAAATTTCAATCAAATTCCCCCTTTCAGAAAAGGGATAAAGGGAAAAGACCTCAGCATAGACTTCCTTTGAGACCTCAGCACAAGGAGTTCAAACATCACAATCCCCATGTCACCAGGTTGGATCCTGAAAACCTGAATGAACTCAGAGGAAAAGGGTTGTGTTTCCGGTGTAGGGAAAAATGGTCTCAAGATCATGATTGCCCTAAGGGAGTTAAATTCAATCAGATTGAGTACTATTCTGCTGGCGAAAGTAGTTCTGATTTTTCAGACCAGCAATCTGATTTTGAAGAAAGTGAAGTAGAAAAAGCTCCAGAAGAGTCCGAAAATGAGAAGGAAAGTGGAGGAGTTTTGGCTCAACTTTCGAGCTTTCAAAGAAACGAGTCCTTCAAGGTTCAAGGGATGGTCAAAGGGCAGCGAATCGTTGCCTTGATCGACACTGGAGCAACACATAACTTCATTGATGAAGCTGTGGTAGCCAAGAAGGGGCTGCAAACAGAGGAGTTTGAAGGGTTCAAGGTCATGGTTGCCGATGGATTTCATATTTCTTGCACAAAGAAAATCTCGAACATGACCATGCAATTGGGAAACTACGAAGTCAAGGATGACTTCTATGTAGTTCACATTGGAGATACTAATGCCGTCCTAGGCATTCAATGGCTGCGTTCTCTTGGGGAGATCTCCTTGAATCTGTAGACTATGGAGCTGAAGTTTCAATTCAATGGGAAGAAGATAGTTCTGAGAGGAATGTCCAATGGGGGCCCTCGGGTTGTGTCATTCAAAAGAATGGCAAGGCTGATCCGTCACGATCAAGCTGAGTGGGTTGCAGAGTGCATGATCCTCCCTGCTAGTCCGGTTGAGACTAAGAGAGACTATCCTCCTGATGTTCAGTCTCTACTCACGAAGAGGAGCAAAGTCTTTGCAGATTTGCCTCCTGGACCACCACCTGAACGGGGTTCAGAACACATCATAGAGCTCAAGGAAGGAGCTAAACCGGTGATTACAACTCCATATTGGTATCCGAAGAGGCAAAATGATGAGATTGAGAAGAATATTCAAGAACTCTTGGAGATGGGTTTCATTCGCCCAAGCAAGAGCCCCTTTGCATCTGTAGTGGTTCTTGTGAAGAAGAAGGATGGTACCATGCGCATGTGTGTGGATTATCGTGCTTTGAACCAAAGCACCATCAAAAACAGATACCCCATTCCTAGAATAGATGAGCTCATTGATGAGCTACATGGGGCCAAGTTCTTCTCGAAGATTGATTTGAGATTGGGTTACCATCAGATTCGAATGAGGGGATCTGATGTGGAGAAGACAGCTTTTAGATGTCACTATGGCCATTTCGAATTCTTAGTCATGCCATTTGGGTTGACTAACGCTCCGGCCACCTTTCAGTCTTGCATGAACCGTGTTTTTCAGAATCAGTTAAGGAGGTTTGTGTTGATTTTTTTTGATGACATTCTGATTTACAGCAAGACTTGGGAAGATCATCTCAAGCACTTGGAGGAAGTGCTTAGTATCCTGGAATCTGAGAGTTTGTTCGCAAAAGCTTCCAAATGTGAATTTGGGATGGAGGAGTTACTGTACCTTGGCCACATAATTAGTGCTGAGGGAGTAAAGGTGGATCCTGAAAAAATCAAGGCAGTAGTTGAGTGGCCACCTCTAGAGAAGTTGACTCAGTTGAAAGGTTTTCTGGGTCTTTGTGGTTTTTATCGGAGATTCGTAAAGGGGTATTCACAGAATGCTGCTCCCCTTACTGATCTCACCAAAAAGGGAGCCTTTTGTTGGTCAGAAAAGGCTCAAATTGTTTTTGACAAGTTCAAGAAGATCATGAGCTCGTGTCTGGTTCTGGCCATCCCGGATTTCTCCAAGCCATTCGAGCTGCAGTGTGATGCATCAGGTGAAGGAGTTGGGGCTGTCCTGATGCAAGACAAACACCCTATTGTGTTTGAGAGCAGAAAACTGAGGGGTGTTGAAAGAACATATTCGATTTATGACAAAGAAATGCTTGCCATTATGCATGCATTAGCCAAGTTCAGGCAGTACTTGGTGGGGAACAAGTTTGTGGTTAAAACTGACCACAATAGCCTCAAGCATTTCATGCATCAGAAAGACCTAAATGAGAGGCAACATAAATGGGTGAGTAAGCTTCAAGTTTACGACTTTGACATTGAATATGTCAAAGGAAAAAATAATATCGTGGCTGATGCTCTATCCAGAAGACCTCATCTTAACTCATTGTGTGAGCTTACTGCAGATTGGAGAGACATGTTGCTCGCTGATTATGCCAAAAATCAGTTTGCAACCAGCATTCTTGAGGGTACTTTTCATGATGAAAGGTACAAGGTGATTGAGGGGTTGATACATTATAAGGGAAGAATCTTTCTGGTGGCTGATTCTAAGCTTAAGAAGAAGATTCTTTTGACTTTTCATGATATTCTAGTTGCTAGTCACCAAGGTTTTTTCAAGACATATAGGCAGATCCGAGAAAGGTTTTCTTGGAAAGGATTGAAAGGAGAAGTACAACGCTACATTCAGGAGTGTCCTGTTTGTCAAGTGAATAAGAATGAGCATACATTACCAGCCGGTTTGCTGCAACCACTTCCAATTCCCAATCAAAAATGGGAAAGCATTTCGATGGATTTCATCACAGGGTTGCCCAAGGCCCAAGGGAAGGATTGTATTTATGTAGTGGTGGACAGGCTAACCAAATTTGCTCATTTCTTCACCATTACCAGCACTTTTTCTGCAGCCCAAGTTGCAGATTTGTTTTTTCGAGAGGTGTTTAGGCTGCATGGGTTGCCAAAGAACATTGTGAGCGATAGGGACAGCAAGTTCCTAAGTACTTTTTGGCAAGAAGTCTTCAGAATGAGTGGTACTGTGCTCACTCCAAGCACTAGTTATCACCCCCAAACAGATGGACAAACAGAAGTAGTGAACAAGTGGTTGGAAGGCTACTTGAGAAACTATGTGTCAGAGCAGCAGAGAGCATGGGTCAAGTGGCTGCATATAGGCGAGTACTGCTACAATTCTACTTTCCATATGTCGATTAAGATGTCTCCTTTCTTGGCTCTCTATGGGTATGAAGCACCTAGCTTTGCTGATTTGGTGTTCGGTGATAGCAAAGCACCCCAAGCCAAGGACTTGTTGCAGCAAAGTCAAGACATCATGAAATCCTTGAAGGATAATCTGCAGATTGCACAGAATCAGCAGAAGTTGTATGCTGATCAGAGGCGTGTTGAGCGTTCTTTCGAGGTTGGGGATATGGTTTATCTCCGATTACAACCATATAGACAGTCTACCCTCAAGAAGAGTGGAGCTGAGAAGCTCAAACCTCGCTTCTATGGGCCATTCAGGGTCATCAGAAGAGTTGGGGCAGTAGCTTATGAGTTAGAGCTACCTTCTGATAGCAGAGTGCATAATGTCTTCCACGTGTCTCGCCTCAAGAAGGCACTCGGACATAATGTGGTTGCTTCATCGCAGTTGCCACCTTTGGATGAAGAAGGACAGTTGGTTCTAATTCCAGAGGAGATACTTGATTTCAGAGAACGTTCTTTGAGGAAAAGAACTATCAGAGAATACCTAGTGAAGTGGAAGAACCTACCTATGGAGGATGCGACTTGGGAAAGTGATGAGATTCTGCAGCATCCTGGTTTGCGATTGCTTGAGGACAAGCAATCTTGGGGAGGGCGGACTGTAATGTCCCCTTCTCAAACCTGATCTTTCCAGTGACCGTTGGCCTTTTTTCTGGAAACCCGAAGGCTAGTCGGAAGGTAAAATTAGGGTTTCCTATTTTTAAGGATGTCCTTGCTCAGAGTTGGTGGATTCAGTGGCGGATTCTTTCTGGGTTTTCAGAGAGCTTCGCAGTGGTATGTTCGTCTCGGCTTTCTGAGCATTTCCAGGAATTTACTATTTTTAGTAAATTCTATTTTTGGCAGTAAACAGGTTGGTCTCAGGCAGTTGACTTTCCCCTTCAGTTGACTCAAGTGGCGTATTCAGTTTCGGGCTTCAGAATGCAGTTTTGGAGAGATGAGCTCATTTCACTTAAAAATAACATTATATTTTAAATGTTATTTTATCACCTTGGCCTAGTCAAATAACTTAATGTTATTTTAAAAGGTGGACTTGAAGGGTGGCGCCATCATTGAGGATATATTAAATTTATATTGAATTTATCAAAGTCAAAACTAAGCCTTAAGGAGGACGCATTTATTTAAGTGAGAAATTTAATTAAATGAAGTCAAAATTAAAGATGCATGGAAAAGGACGCCATCTCTTGGGATTAGGGTTTTGACTCTGGAAAAGAAGTTAGGGTTTCAAGGAAGGTCAACAGAAACTTATAAAAGACAGCCTTGGGTTCTCTTTTGGATATCTTTGGACTACAGTACTGTTATGCTGCCGGTTTGGCTTTGGGTTTGCTTCGAGGAATGAAGGCCTCCTAGATCGGGCATCGCTTCTTGTTTGCAAGACAACAACTAGTGGTGATTCAGTTTATTTGTGAGTTGCATTTAGTTTGTGCATTGTGTTCAGTTTATTGCATTGTTAGATCTGATTTGGCATGTTAGTGGTTTCAGCATTGTGCATCATTTAATACAGTAGATTCGTGTTTGTAATCATAAATCAAAAAAGACAAAAAGATTGCATCTGGGTATTAACCCATCCTCATTGTAGGCTTTAGGCGCCATACTTCTCCAGTTTGCAGATTTCTATCTTCTATTATGCTGAAAGTAAACTCAACACCCAGAATGTGCTTTCAAACCCGGAGTGGGAATGGAGCTACCATAGGGCAGAGATGTAAGATATTACAATGCAAATCAAAGTAAATAGGCGGCAAGCCAGCCTTTTCGACTTATCCAGCGGGTATTACAATGAAATAACAGAGAAGAAGTAAGATTGCTGACAGTACTACTGTTCAGCTTACAATAATTAGAGATTTGCCTGCCAAATACATAGAATAAGAAAGTCTAACCATGCTGCAATATAGTATAATGTCTCCTCAATGATCACAAAGACTTTCAACCCAAACCCAACTCAAAAGATAGACTTTACGCAAGCTGATATGACAGAACAACAACTTAATATGCATAACCAGCAACCCTAGAATCCACTAAAATGCTCACAACTCACTCAATACTTGCCAGAATGACATGAGACTTGATGCAAACGAAAGCTAGGATGATGACAATGAAGACTAGACAAAGAAACAGCTGAAAAATTGAAGTATTTTTTTTTCTAAACACTTGCCAGGAAAAACAGAATGGTACAGCCTCAAGAAATGTTCGACCAACAAGATAAAATCCAAGACACCTCTAAAAAATCTGCAACTTGGCATAGAGGGGTGCCCAAGGATAGCAAATGCATGGGTAAACTACCCAGAACCAAAATAAATTCGCCCAAAGACTTATGAGTATAAACTTCAATCTGCAATACAAAAATCAGCAACTCCAAATTTTGATTAAAATGCAAGAAACCGAACTACAAATGCAAAACAACTTCTACAATGCAAAATCTCATTACAAATCTCACTCAACTACAATCGAACTCTCCACTAGTTGCTATTTTTCAGGCAAGAAGTCGAGCCAAGGCTAGGAGGCATTCATTCCTCGAAGCAATCCAGCACCATTTCGGCAGCATAACAATATTCCAGACATAAGATGATCAAAAGAAGAGAGATGGCCTTCTTTTATAGACTTAGTAGAGAATCTCTAGATGCTTCTAGAAAGTGCACCTTTTTTCCAATTCGAATTTGACTTCATTTTCCCTCCAAGGGTGGCGTACTTCTTGGCTGAATAAAACATTTTTAAATAAAATATTTCTCTCCTTAAGTTGGCGTCCAATTTCCTCAAGAGCAATTTGACTTTAGCAATATAAAAATATTTCTTCATGAGGAAATACCCCTCAAGGTCCCCTTCTTTAAAACAACTTAAAGTCATATTACTAGGACAAGGGGTTATTTTAAAAAATAAAACATTATTGTCTTTAA
Source organism: Sequoia sempervirens (assembly GCA_007258455.2). NCBI lineage: Eukaryota > Viridiplantae > Streptophyta > Pinopsida > Cupressales > Cupressaceae > Sequoia > Sequoia sempervirens. The sequence continues at coordinate 167,918 of VDFB02103154.1, forward strand.
AATACTTATTTCTCCAAAATGAACCCCTTAAGCCAAAAATCAGAATTACCCAATGAACTGCCAGAAGAGGAAAGTTGACGAAGTTGGTGCTGACTGGACCACTGCTAAAAATAGTAAATTCAAGGAGTTGCTCAGAATGCAATGCATGTGACACTATTGCGAAGTTTTCTGAAAACCCAGAAAGAATCCGCAATCCAAAATCCCAAACTCCGAGATGTAGCCGACATAACTTACTAAAAATAGTAAGTTTGGAAAGGTTGCCCGACGCAGTTGCAAGTCATACCTCTGCGAAGCTCTCTGAAAACCCAGAAGGAATCCATAATCCAAATACCCAAACTCCAACAAGCAAAACCCTGAATCTTCAAGAGAACCCATCAAGCAGCCGGAAACCCTAATTCTGCCACTGACTAGCTGACAGCACACTGGGAATAGGCTATCAATCATTGAAAAGTGAAGTGCTAAAAATGGGGACATTACATGTTACAAATATTAATGTGATATGAAGCCGATTAAAACACTTCAAATGAACCTTCATCTCAAGAAACCAGCCATCTAGCATTGTAATAACAAATATACCTTAGAATATGGCAAATGGATGTTTGGTACAAGTGTGAAACTATGCTGCAGCAATTTAGACAGCAAGATAGATGACTCAACTTCACTCAGCTACCTCCAATGTGCCAAAATGATCACCAATTACATTATCACCCAAACAATAGTGCCGAATCACACAAAAACTCATGAAAAGAGTGTATCACTATTCTAGAAAGGTATATCAGACATCTGCAGGTCGAAAACTACAGTTGCAGCAGGTAGCAACAATGGTATGACCCCTTAAAAAACACTCCAAACTCTACGCTCAACACTCCTGCAATTTGAAATAGAATCACACCAAAATGTAATGCTAAAATACATCAAAATAGTCCCTACGGGAACACCCAAACTGAAACTTCGGCTGGAATCACACCATAGTCTAGCTAGGGAATGTCTTGCAATTCCAAAACTAAAAAAATCTATGAGAGATTTCCTCCTCAAAGATTGAAGAGAATGAAAACCATTTCGGCAGCATAACATTATCATTCTTTAGCATATCCAAAAAGTGTTTTACTTTTTCATAGTTTTTTCAAAAAAACACTTTTTTGCTTTTCTCAAAAAAGATTTTTTTTTTGCCTTTTCGTTGTTGTTTTTTTTTCTTTTCGAAAAAACACTTTTTGCTTTAAATTAAATAATTGATTATGTCCAAACATTTAATCACCTTTCCAACAAGCTACTACACTAAGTTGTCCTTTAATTATTTCTTAACATTAGACAACATTAGTGAAATTTTAATTAAATAACTTAATAACTCACCTAGGTTGTCGAAAGTTCCAAAACACATCAGAATCTAAATTTGACCATGCCGATATGATACTAAGGCAACATGTGAATAGAAGAAGCCAATTTGGTGACTTACTATAAATAGGCGTGCTCTATAAGAAGTTTGGAGAGTGTCATTCAGATCACTATTGCCGACAAAGCTCATTGCCAACAAAAGAAGCCTTGTAACTCCAAAATTGTTTCCTCCAAAATCTTTGGTGTCCCCTTGCCTTATTAGTTAGCCCATGGGAACTCAACAAATAGGCTAATGGTCTTCAAATTGATTAAGGCTGAGAAGTGGACATTACAAAAACCTACAAATTCAACAAAGTAGTTCTATTTACTTAGCAAGTGTACACAAAATCTGTCATAAGACTCTTGAACAACAATTTGAGTAGCAAAATAGGTATACCAAATTCTATTCATGAAAATCATAATTGCAAAAAAGCGCTTATTAATATATTTTTACAAAGATTTGCATAAGAAATAATTAAATAAGCTATCTAGAACTTCTATGTCATGAAAAGTTTTCTTGTGTACAAAGCAAGCTTATTATACAATTTTGCCCACAAATTCCAAATCCTAAACTAAGAAATGTGCAAATTGATTTCTAATAAGGATAACTATCAAATAAAAATATACCTTCTAGACCATCTAAAAATAACTAATTTATAGATAGATTTGTCATAATATAAGTATATTCTAAAAATTAGCACGAGATATAAATAATTTGGTCTAAAAATAACAAATATGATAACTGGTGATGTTAAAGTTGGACTAGTTGTTTGGATCTTGAAGGTCTTAGAGATGTTGCTATGGGTTTATTAGGAGTAGTCAAGTAACTTGGAGATCTGTTTTCATTGTCAAAATGTGTGAATAGTAGAATGACACCTTGTAGAGTGGATTTGAGAATATTAGGAACTCTCTATAACATCTCCTTGCCTTCCAATTCAAGTTGCAAATGCTTAATCTAATTGAAAACATAAGAATGGCGAGTTCATCATGGTGAATATGTCATCAAGTGGTGCACACACATTGTGGGAAGTAGAAAACACACTTTGTGAGGACAAAGAGCAAAATAATAAGGGTTTGAGCAATTGAAAAGACATTTTGAGTGTTCCTCTCTCACCTTTGGCAATGATGAGGGATAAAAGAATACGTATAGTTTTATAAATTTCATGTTTGAGTTTGGTGACTCTTCATTTTGTAACTCTCCTATTGGTCATATTTTAAAGATCAAGTGGATGCATAAATGGTTTTATAGTTGTTGGTGTAGAGCAAGGGTGAAAGGGCTTGAAACTTGTTGAACAGCTCAAGTGAGCCATGTTTGTGATGTAATCTTTGTGAAATGATATGTGAGATAATGATAGAGTGCGTTGAAGCATACTCTTCTTGGATTTTTTCACCCATTTAAAGGTTTTCTCTATCAAATCTTGGTGTCATGCATTCTTGCAGTATGTGTATGCTCCATTATGATGTTTCCATGATTTTGTGAGGTTCTTGAAGATGTATTATTATAGTATTCTTGTGTTTGCAAGTAATAAATAGTGTTTGATGAGAGTTCCATGTTGAGAGTTAGGATATAATTTGTGAGTAGTGATCAGTAGATTTATAAACCTAGTGTTTATGGATCATGTGGTATTAGAGCAGCTTGTTTGTGTGATTAGATTGGGGTTTTGAGAGTGTTATGCCATCTACAAGGTCAAGTGGAAGTGGGTAATTGAATCTTTATGAACTTGGGGTTGGAACGAAAGAGCAGTTGAAACCTAAGAGAGCTATGGTTGGAGAAGAGGAGGATGGTAATTTTTGTTTCAAGAAGCTAGAAGCTAAGAAACAAGGTTTGTTAGAAACAATTGATGAATTGGAAAAATATAGTTTAGATCTAGTTATAGTTTTTGATGACCTATAGGTTTGCCTAGGGTTTGACTTAGGCACCCTATGTTCGAGATGGACCCACAAGGAACTTGCGGTGCTGAAGGTAGACCTTGGCCGAATTTGGGCCATTCCTAGGTGTTCCTAACACAAAACTTGTAGGCATGACAACAAAATTTGACATCTAAAGCATTTTTTTTTAACAAAAAACACTCTTTTTCATTCCTAATCTAACATAAAGTGACCCAATGCGATGTATTTTGGAAGAAAGTTTTCCAGATTCAGTTATTTTGGGTGTGTGCGATTTATAGGAATACATTACAATTTGTTGTGATTTTCCAAAATTTGTGTGTATATGGAGACTCTAGATTTTTAGTTTTCAAATTTTTTCAGAATCTAATGAAGATGATTTCAGAATATTTATTTATTTCAGAGTTTTAATGATAAATCTTTTAATATTAATAGTGGCCATTTCCTTGGCTGGCCATACGATTTCTTATTCCAGCCATAACTCTTATTGCTGATTATAATTATTAGAAGGTACCGATTTTGTTGAATGAATTATATTTGTTGTGGGCTGCCATATCCTTGTAAGGAGGCTACAATTCAAAGAATGAGGTGATATATATGGTTTTGAAATGAATATTGCTGGCCATACACTTCAAGAGGGCTACCATAATCTTTTAAAGAGTATTTAATATTTGTTATTGGAAGCTTTTTATATCTAAGGAGATCACAACTATGGTTGTTGCTAAACTAATACAAGATTAATTTGCTGTACTCCCAAGGCATTTATACCATTTAGGGCATGTTGCATGAATTTTGAATATGGTTTTATATTTCAGATTTTGACTTTATATTTTTGCAGAAAACATTCAGGAATAGAGTCATTAGAATAATATTTTCATTGTAAATTTTTGTGCAGACTCCTAGAAATAATGTAAAATTCAAAGTTGATTTCAATATTGTAAGTCTAGAAGGTTATGCTGCCACGACATTAGAAGAATATTTTTAATTTCCAGCATTATAATTTCTAAGGATAATTTGTGCCAAATTTAGTATTTGTGATTATTCTTGAAGGGTTGCCACCATAGCCATTTCATTGTTTTTTAATTTTAGTTTGTAATTCATTTGGAAGGCTTGCTGCCAGGTTGTGCATATCCTTGCTTCCATAATTTGTAAAAGTTTGGTATATTGAATTGTGCGGCTTGCTTCCAACAAGCATTTTATAATAATATCAGTCTAACCCCGTTCTTTGTATGCTCTCACCTTGCTCATATTGGGTTCTTGGTGATGAGAAATTCTTAAGGTTGCATGCTTATTCATTGTGAAAGTAAAAACATCAAAAAAATTATAATTGAGGACATTACAAAGTTGCCTTTGGTTATACTCTCTTGACTCTTTGTAGGAATTTTTTGTCATATGGGACTAAGGAGGAGATGAAACTCCCTATCTTCAGTTGGGAGGTCTCTTGCATGAAATCTCATGTTGGTGCTAGGGTGAACGATTTGGGGCTTCAAAAGTAAGCCTTTTGAATAAGCTAGTGTGTTGCTTTTTGGTGGATGCAAATCATTTCTAGAGTTCTTTGTTGTATCTTAAGTATTTAAGGAATCAAGGTGCTTTGTGCTTCATTGGGAATGATGATCTTCTTTGTTGTTCCTCTTTTTGGAACTTCATGATCAACTCTTTAGAAAATCCTCACTTTTCTCCTTCAATCTTTCCTTTCTCCAAGTTGTCTATCTATGCTCTTTTGATTGTAGGATTTTTTTTGTCGCAAGGAATTGGAGAGAAGAGAAAATTTCCCATTTTAAGTTGAGAGAAGGTTTGTTGTATGAAATCTCAAGGTGGTGTTAAGGTGAAGGATTCGGGCCTTCAAAACCAAGCTTTGGGGGCTAAGCTAGTGTGTTTCTTTTTGGTGGATGCAAATCATTTTTGGAGCTCTTTGTTGCGTAATAAATATTTAGGGAATCAAGATGTTTTGTGCTTACTTGGGAATGATGATCTTCCTCATGGTTTCTTTCTTTAGAACTTCATGATCAACTCTTAGGATGTCATTCCCTCCAAATTGTCCTAGGATTTGGGAAGTAGTTCATTAGTGACTTTTTGGTTGAGCTCATGGATTTGCTAGCCTTGAACAAGGTCAAGATTGATTGCTGAGGCTATGGGGGTTTGAAGGTCTTTGATTGTTATCACAATTCTCTGGACTACTCAAAATATCCTCCAAGATTATTGCAAGAGTTGAGGAGAATGCCTCAACCTGCTTAGAATTTCATGTCTAAGTCAATATAGTAGGACTGAGGCAATTGAGCAACTGCTAGCCTATGAAAAGGCCAGAAGGCAACCTGCTGATGTGATTTGGCAAAACAAGCAGCATGGATCCCAATCTATGTAATGAGATTCTCCCCACTCAAGTTGCTTGTAGACACAAGGAATGGTACTATCATTGCTACACACAAAATGGGAGTGAAGCTACCAAATATACTTTGAATCAACAAAAATTGGAGCCAAGAGCTACAAATCAACAAGAATTGGAGCCAAGAGCTACAAATCACAAGTTGTATTCAACTAGAAAATGCTAATGCATGCAGGGCCCTAACTCCTCCTAGAAGATATGCTGATTCTCCACTCTACTTCTACATTCCATAAGACGATCAATTTTAGTAGAAATTGATATGTACTGTCAGTTAACTATGACTTCTATATATTTTGTGTTCTATATCTCTATGTAACTGCTGATCTATGTATACACTTTGTACTTAGCCCTAGGGCCTTGCTACAACAACCTTGAAGGTACTTGTTGTAGTATTTCTTTTATATTAATAAAATAATATTTAGCAATTTATTTTCGTTCTTCTTGTCTATATATTTGATGCTTAATTGAGACTTGGAATAATGTTCCATGAGTGTATCCATTTTTTTCACTCTAATATGTCTTTCTTTTATGTGCTTATGATTTGTAAGCCTGCAAATTTATTATAGACAATGCTGCATTTTAAGACAAACAAGTTTGCATGCTTGTCATGGACTATATCCATGAAAATTTAATGACTTGTTATTCATGGAATGAATGTTAAAAGATGATCTATTCTCTGATGATGTGAAGCTTGCAATTATATAGAAGGTATTTATGTTAGCAGTGAAGTATGACAAACATGTTTTGTTTGGTGTTTAGGTATCTTAAAAAACTGCTTCTTAATCCTCCTCCTCATCACATTGCATTGTCGATTCAAGGTAAGATTGCTTTATTTCATTCTATCCTTCAACCTTGTGAACTTTGGAGCAACATTTGAATTGTCTTGTAAAATTTAATGTTATTAGCAATATAGACCACAATCCTTGACTCTTGAGCTATATATGCTCAAGTAGATAATGCAGAAGTCTTAGAGAGCAGTATGTTCCTATCCAATGTAGCATCAAATCCTAAGGGTTATAAATTTCAGCATGAGAGAAACTATGAACTTAAAGAAAAATATCTAAACTCTGTGATTTGTGACCAGCTCATGCATTATGGTTGAAGTTCTAATTCTTATGCCTATTTTGTCCTATTTGTGCTTACAAATTGGCTATTTTCAAACAAATGCTTGCATACCTGGCACTGTCTTTTTGCTGTCAAAACAAGGGGGAGAAGAAAATTTATTTGTAGAATCAGTAAGTTTTTCTCTTTTTATCTTGTTATGATGTGTATTATGTTGATCTCTATGTCATAACTTTGAGCAGTATAAGAGACAAAACCTTATAATAGTCAGTGAGCCCATTATTTAACTATAACCTAGCTATATATTATTTTCTTGAACTTGATTTTCATGACATAAATGAGAATGAAAGAAATAAATTATATTGATGCCCATGGATGGCCAAAGTAAGTCAAAAGAACCTGAATATAAAGGTTATATGTAAAGTAGTAGTGTAAAGAATAACTCAAGGAGTTGAAAAATTAATAGAACACCAAAACAATGAAAATGCATCTATAGAGTGTTGGTAATACTACAGAAATGAGATTGAGGGAAACAGTGTGTTTATTCAAAGAGAGTGCAAAATGTTATATTATTGAAAATAGTCTAAAACTGAAAATAGTTACATACTAAAAATATAAGGCAGTGACAACAAATGACAGTTACACATTATAAATAAAGATACTGTTAATTATAACAATAACAATATCATTCTTGTATTCTAATAACCCCGTTCCCCAACCCTCCCAGTTAATGACTAAACTGGAAACAACACGAAGCTTGTTTTAAAATGTAAGAAAGAAAATAGGACCAAGAGGTTTAGTCATTAAATTTGCATACTACACTCGATATGTGCAGAAACAAAAAGAAATATCTATATGAGCAACTTCCATGGCAGTTGGCACTTGAAAATGCACAGAACAAACATGTTTAGTAGCTGAACTAACAATTGGTTTCTCTTTCCTTTGAGGCTGTTCATCTGGAATAATACCACTTAGGTCTTAGATATGCTCCGGGCAAATGCTGCGATGGTGAAATTCCGACTAGAGTTTGAGACAAACTCTACATGGGTGGAAGTTTAGCAAGAGTGGATGCAACTTTAGTTCTGTGTAGTTGATATACAAGTGGAAAAGAACTAACCAAAGGTTGATGCATTGGAATGCCTGATGAAATGGAAGGTTCATCTTTCAACATTATCAATGTCCACAACACTAGATTCTAGAACATTACTAATATCTTGATCAGGAACCAAATTGGATACAGCTGAACCACCAATGCACCTTGTGGCATGATCAACAAGTTTGTACAAGCCACCTTGCTTAATGCTTAGAGCAATCATCCTGCCTTGTTTCACAATAGAAACAATGCCCACATGCCCACTAAATTGAACTTGAATGTTAGGGTTTTTTGTAATTTGACTAATAGATAGTAAGTTTTTGTTTAAACTAGGGTCATACTTAATGTTATGGACTTAAATTTTGATAGCATTGTTTACTGCAATTTATTTATCATCTATCCCTTTAACCACATGTGAAACACTGTTACCAAGCCAAATAGAATTTGAGTGATCAGAATTAGTAGTAAACCCTACATAATAATCCTTTCGACATGTGAAGTGCATGGATGCTCTCGAATCAAAGAATTGACCACTACTTTCAATACTGTTTTTAGAAGATGCAATTAATGTAAAGACTTCATAGTAAACACAATCTTCCTCAACAACCACATTAGCCTGACCAAGTGGCTTGTGTGATAAGTCATACTATCGTTTCTTGCATTCTTTCTTAACACGCCCAAATTTGTCACACCAAGAAGGCTTGGACTTTTTCTTTGATTGTGAAGTACTAGAAGATGTTTAGCCCTTAAACTTTGCAGGAAGTGTACCTTTTGAACTCGATGCAGGCTTTCATAATTGTGTTTGTCTATGTTTTTCTACAACGAATATGTGCCAACCTTATCAAAAGTCACAATTTGAGTTGTGGCCAACAAGTTTAGAAACTCCACAAATGTTTGGCAGGCTATTGATTACTAAAGGCCCCATATCATTCTCATCTAGTGGTTTGTTGACAACGGATAATTGATCCTTGAGATCTATTTTCGAGAGATGTTTATGTTAGCATTTTAATTGGAAGATTTTAGTGAAACACAAAATGGAACAGATGTGTGGTACAACCGCTCTTGGAATTAGAAGATGAAACTCATTGTAAACAAAAACTAACATAATTTGAACAATGTTTACTTGTTTATTTACAATCTTTATTGTGCTTTCTTGTTTATTTACAATCTTTACAGTGCTTTCTTTTGTGGTTCACATTCATGCTGAATAAAATTAGAAGTCTTGTTTTAGACATCTAGTGAAAAAGGTTGACACTTTTCAACTCAAAGCAAAAGACTTATATGTTTTTTGAATGAAAATAAATCCTACAATAAATCCTATGACTAGATGCTTGCATTGTTAAGCTAAAGCAAAGACTAAACAATGCAAGTTCATATAAAGATTGAATCAGTTAAAATACAAGAATATAAACACTTAAGTAACTTAAATTAAGAGATAAGTACAAAGCCACAATCTTCAAGTTCAAGGAAACCTGCAATAAAATTCTTGCAAGCTCACTAAAAGCAATTTACTCTCCCTCAAGACATAACAAAATATTTCAATAGTAATTTCAAAACAAGATACGAACAGTAAATTTTATTGAATGAACACTGAATTTTTAATTAATAATAATGAATACTCAATGACTAGAAATTTCAGTAACAAGTAAGCATGAAAATTACCATTAAGAAACTAATTACAGACGGGACTTTTAAATAATGCTTACAAAGCTATTGCATGAAAATAAATAAAAAGTTAGCTATACTTTAATTTATAGGAATTAATTCTTGATGTCATGCATGTTTTATTACAAAATATCCTATCTATTAATTCTAAATCTAAAATCATGCAACTTTCAGTTAAGTTGTTGATTGAAATTATCACAAACCATCACTTACAATGTAGAAACCCCTGTTTCCCCCTGACACTGAATCTGACTGTGTTTTCAAGTTTTTCTGACGTTTTGATGTTTTTGCAATTTTTTTGCAATTTTTGGATTTTTAATGCAATAAATGAAGGTACGGCTTTACCAGAAATTAATAATAAATTCTTAATAAATTACTAGATCTTCAATATGGTAGCAAGTACAAGCTAAGATGAATGCGTCTTGTTTATTTCATCAACTGGAAACAGTACAATGCAATTTTTTGAAACATGCAAAGTAAAAGAATGAATTTTATTGAGAAAACCTGGTGTTTGCTGTCACAGCTGAAAGGTACAAAATTGTACGGCTGTAATAAATGCTTGGTCTTTCTCCAGTCTGATGAGTCCCAATGTTTCTAGCAATTCCCAGCGCCTCCAGATGGTGAATGAATGAGATCTAAGGATAGGCGTATGAGTCAGACAAAAGAACACGTCCTTTATTGCTGGTACGGCCTGACAGAAATGTACGGCCTGTCAGATCAGCATTGAATATGGTACGGACTTCTCCAATAAGCAAAGTTTGGATCTCTGAGATGGGCGCCTTGATGAACAAATAGTATCTGGATGAAAACCTCTGAAGAATCTCTGACAAACAACAATCTCTGAAGCTCGGTAGTTTTCTCTGGATAAGAAAACCTCTGTAGGCAATAAATCAAGTGATATTGCACACTCTCTGAATTGCTTTCCGCTGGAGATGGCTCGTTCTCCAAGGAATCGAACGTGAAACCCTAAGTCTCAGGCTCAGACCAAAATTGATCAATATCAAAACTCAATAATCTCATAATAGCCCACTTCCCAATGCAAAATCCTCAAATAACCTCAAACGTGCGATTTGCTACAAAATAGGGTTTTAATGAAATATTCATATTTTAATATTTTCAATCCTCCATAGTTCTCCACTGAATATTTAAATATTATTTAAATGTCAAACTGGCCCCCTTTTCATGATGGCGCACCCCTCAAGGAATAAACACTTAAGTTATAATATTAAATTATAACTTTATATTATAAACGTTAATTAATTAATATTTAATCAATACGATCAAATATTAATATCTCCCTCGTTTCTAACCCGATGATCGATCCGTCGATCTGAACGAACTCTGAAGTGATTCCTGATGCCGCCACAGCCATACTGCTAAAAATAGCAGTGGTCCCACACTGCCTGCCAGGAACTGCTAAAAATAGCAATTCTACAAATAGTCTCCGTCGAGGCGAGAGCGAAAAGACAAGCTGATCAAACTTAGGCGTGAGCCAAAAACTCGAAGTGACCCTTCTATCGGTCTATGCGGCCTCGGGGTGCGTGTGATAGGCCAATCACATCCTGCAGAGATGTCCTTTGAGAAGGGGGACATGGCCAGTCCGCCCCTCGAAATTGCTTGTCCTCAAGCAATCTCAATGCCGGATGCTGCAGAATCTCCTCGCTCTCCCATGTCGCATCCTCAACCGGCAAATCTCTCCATTTTACCAGATATTCCTTGATAGTCCTCCGACGCAACTGTCTCTCCCTATACTCCAGGATGGACTTAGGTACTAGAATCAACTTACCCTCATCATCTAAGGGTGGTAACACTGCAGATGGTACAACACGATGACCCAACGCCTTCTTGAGGCGTGACACATGAAATACATTGTGTACCTTGCTCTCAGCTGGAAGCTCAAGCTCGTAAGCCACCTCGCCAACTCTCCTCAGGATCCTGAAAGGACCGTAATAGCGCGGCTTAAGCTTCTCTGACCCACTCTTCCTAAGAGTGGACTGACGGTAGGGCTGAAGCATGGGGTAAACCATATCACCAACCTCGAAATGCCTCTCCGTCCTCTTCTGATCTGCGTATTGCTTCTGCTGATTTTGTGCCTTTGCAATATTCTCCTTGAGAGCCCTCGCCGTGTCGACTCTCCTGCAACCAACCTCCTGCACTCGGCACTCTACTGTCGCTCAATAACAGATCAAGGAAACTCGGCGCCTCATACCCATATAGCGCCATGAAGGGTGACATCTGAATGGTCATATGGAATGTCGAGTTGTAGCAATACTCACACAAGTGTATCCATTTGACCCACGCCTTCTGCTGCCCTGCTATGTAGTTCCTGAGATATCCCTCCACCCACTTATTCACTATCTCCGTCTGCCCATCGGTCTGTGGATGGTAACTGGTGCTCGGTGTAAGCTCGGTCCCACAAAGCCTGAAGACCTCCTGCCAGAAGTTACTCAGGAACCGGCTATCCCTGTCACTCACAATGCTCCGAGGCAACCCATGGAGTCTGAATATCTCACGAAAGAACACCTCTGCCACCTGTGTAGCTGTGTAAGTCGTGGTGATAGGAAAGAAGTGGGCATACTTCATAAGCCGATCCACAACCACGTATATACAATCACGCCCTTGGGCTCTAGGCAAGCCCATGATAAAATCCATCGACAGGCATTCCCACTTCCTGTTAGGAATCGGAAGTGGCTGTAGTAAACCTGCCGGGTGAGTATTCTCCTGCTTGTTCTGCTGACAAATAGGGCACTCATGCACATACTGAAGAACATCTCTCTTGAGACCTTTCCACGTAAACCTCTCCCGTATCTTCCTATAAGTCTTGAAGTAACCGGGATGTCCTGCTGTGGGGATATCATGAAAGGCTCGCATAACCATGTTCTTCACCTCAGAACCGGGAATCAGAAATATCCTGTGCTTGTAAATGATCAAATCATTCACAAGTGTGTACCTGGTATCAATTGCTGATCCCTCAACAATACTGGAGGCCCAACTGTCCTTGGCATACTCTGCCACTATCAAATGCCTCCAATCCTCTGAAATCTGAACCATAGTGCCCAAGTACGGGTCCGCCAGGTGGCATCTGCCACTACGTTAGGTACCTTTGATATATGAAATATGTATCAAAAGTCGCCAAGCCTGCCCGACTTGCTGACCCATAGCACATGCGTCATTTGAGGATCACCGGCTGCCCTAAAAGTGTCTAGGAGACTGTTATGATGGAGTCTTGATGCAAAATTTGCTTGCCAACAAATTGTCCTAGAAATTTTGCTTAGGGCATGTGCATAATTCGCGAGCATCTCTTTGTCGTTATATGCTATACAACCTCTGGGTCCTCACGAGCTTCGCGGCTCTCATAAACTATGCAGTTCAGCATGCGCCAAGCGCCGCGCCAATGCCCTCACGTGCATCATTGGAAGCTCAAGCGGCCGTGAAGTCGGTAGTGCCAAAGCGAGGGGCAAGTGGTCATCAACTCCTTGAACTGCTCCGAAAACACTCTCACGTACCTGGAAATTCCAAACAAAAGCCCCCTTCTTCATCAAATGCGATAAAAGCCGGGCTGCATGTAGGTGAATAACCATTCATGAATCGTGAGTAGAATCCCTGGCCCGGGGAAACCCTCGGCATTATTGGGGTTGGCCCGATTGTGGGCCAATCAACGTAGTGGTCTTCTCACGGGGATCCATCGCACTCCATCATTGCTGGCGATAATATGACCGGGTATAGCAATTGATTCATCCCAAGTCACACTTGGATTCCTTGGCATACAAGGACTCCCTCTCCAAGATGCTCAACACTGTCTCCAAATGAGCCAAGTGCTCCTGCCAAGTCCGACTGTATATCAGGATGTCATCGAAGAAAACCAACACAAACCTCCTCAGCAATGCATGAAATACTCTTTTCATCGTCGACTGAAAAGTGGCTGGTGCGTTAGTGAGCCCAAATGGCATCACTACGAACTCGAAGTGCCCACAATGACATCTGAAGGCTGTCTTCTCTATGTCCTGCTCACGGACTCTAATCTGATGATAACCCGACCGTAAATCAATCTTAGTAAAATAACATGCCCCATGGAGCTCATCAATAAGCTCATCTATCCTCGGTATCGGGTATCTATTTTTAATTGTCCTCTTATTCAGGACCCTGTAATCAATGCACATGCGCAACGTTCCATCCTTCTTCTTCACCAATACAACAGAAGAAGCGAACGGCGACTTGCTAGGTCTAATGTGACCCATAGCCAATAACTCCTTTATAGTCTTCTCAATCTCATCCTTCAATCTTTTCGGATGCCTGTAAGGAGTTATCATGACGGGTTTTGCACCCTCCTCGAGCTCAATGATGTGCTCTATCCCTCTATCTAGAGGTCTACCTGGCGGAATATCACTGAACACCTTATCATGCTTGATTCTGATCTTCTGAATGTCCGGATGATACTCTGTCTTTTGCTGTCCCTCCTGTAAAGGTGCTAAATGACACTCGGCAGCCCACTCTACCATGTCATGACGCATGAGCCGCTCCATTCGGTGAAAGGAAATTGTTTTAAGGTCGCTGTCCCGTATTGCCTTAAGAATGTGAGTCTTCCCGTCGACCTCAAAACGTATCTCCATATCCTTGAGACGAAGTGTGACCTCCTCCAATGAGTGTAACCACTTCATTCCCAATACTAAATCAATGTCTCCCATATTGACAACATAATAATCTGCCTTGAACTCATAGTTGTTCAAGCGTAATGGAAGATCTCTAATCATGCGTTCGCATCTCAAAGTGTACCCATCTGCCACTTTGACTCTGATGCCCTCAAACTCCTCGGTGATAAGCCCTCGTTTCTCAACGAACCTAGCATCAATAAAATTATGTGTAGCTCCTGTATCCAATAGGGTGATGACCCTGGGCACCTTTAATACACCAGGGCGGAAAGAGGCCACTCTATTTTGGATGCTAGACGAAATCTACCCTCGTATCGAGCTGGGGCTCTGCACCTGCATCTCTAGCCAACAAGGTCTCGACTGCGAGATCATCTGAAGATATAAAGGCTCTGAATTTTTTGATTAGGAGTTATATATATGCCCACATAACCGCGATTAGCCTTGGGTCTTAGGGGAAATGGGTGGTTCCGGCATCATCTGGGTCCCCGCTAGGTAAAGAGAGCATAACTTTTTTCTGCGAAGGTCATTCAGGGCCTCACGATCCAAAGGTGGGAAGGCTGATTTACCTTTCGAATCGTTTTTATAATCTGATTTGTTTTTGTTATAATCAGATTTATCATTGTTTTTATTGAAGCCCTTGTTGTCTCTAAACGATGAAGACCCTCTGGAGTTAAATTTACTTGACGGGGCTGCGAACTCCATGTTACGTGCTTTCCTCATCGCCTCCTGTAATGATGGAGGATCAAAGGCTTTTATCCAGCCTTTAAGTGGTTCTATCAAACCCTCCATAAAGAGAACTACCAACCGCCTCTCAGATATGCTCAGAACCATGATGGATAGTCTCTGAAAGTCGCTAATGTAAGTCTCGAGACTGCCACTCTGCCTCAACTGTGCCAAATCTCTGAAGTAGGTCTCCGGATCCTTCCTATCAAATCTCTCAACCAACCTGTCTATGAACTCCTGATATGAAGTGATCCTATCATGATGTAGCGTCACCATACCGTGATGCCACCAGTCATAAGCTACTCCCTCGAGGTGCAGTGTAGCATATCGGATAGCGTCTCTCTCAGCCATTGGACGTAAGGTAAGCAATGTATCAAGCTTGCTAATCCAAGCTTGGGCTGTCATCTTCCCACTACCATCAAACATCACCAGATTCAACCTGTTAGTTGCATGTTTGAGGTCATTGTTCTGCTGTCGGGGTCTCCAATCCTGACGATCCCTATTGTGTTCACGCCTCTGTGTGATAAAACGGTCAAAAGTGATCCGTTCTCTAACTGCAGGAGGTATCAACTCCCACTCCTCGTTTGCTGCCATAAGGTTATTAGCAAACAAATCATCTCGATCCTCCTCTGGCATAGCCTCATCGGGCTCCTGTCTCGTGAACGTAGGCCTTGTAGGCCTATCAGCTATCCGTGACACTGTCCTAGGTTCTCTCCGTGACCCAGCATCAGTCTTGTCATCGTCACGATGTGGTGACGGTCTCCTCGAAGTCCCTAATCTCTGCAGTGCCTGTGCCACCTGCTGTAATACATCATCAGATCGACGTTGTCCTGCACGAAGATCTCTGAGTGTGAGTAAGACCTCAGCATCATCCTGATCTCGGTTGTTCTGTGGGATCTCTGTCCTCGGTATATCTGTCCTGTCAGCCCTATCATTCCTGTCAGCCATGATTTCCGGCTGCCTGCTCAAACTGCGTTGCCTTTCAAGCAAGGCACGTCTGCGAGTGTAGTACCTGTATGTATCAATTTCCTCTGGTTGCATGTGATGGCCAAACCCTAGGATGGCAGAATCAAGCTCTGATACCACTGTAGAAACCCCTGTTTCCCCCTAACACTGAATCTGTCTGTAGTTTTGAGTTTTTCTGACGTTTTTAGGTTTTTTGCATTTTTTTTGTGTTTTTGATGCAATAATGAAAAGGTACGATTTTGATAATAAATGGAAATAAATTCACTAAAAATCAAATAGCTCTGGAAATGCAACAATATCAATGCCAGTATCCTTTATTCAACTTCTCTATCGATTACAATGAAACCCAGATGCATGCAATGTATAAAACGAAGAATTTTCAAGATTTAAAAACCTGGTATTTGCTGCAACTGCAGGTACAGAATTGTACGGCTGCATTAAATGAAGTCTCCTCCCTTCTGTTTGATGATGCCAGATGCCTCCAGCAACCCCAGCGCCTGAATTGATGCCAACTGGAAACCCCAATCAAAGGCGTTGCTTTTAATTTGATGAGTACGGCTAAAGAACAGTAGTACGGCCCTGTCAGAAGTACGGCCCTGTCAGAAATCAGAAATCAGTTTGTACGGCCTCCTCAAAATGGTTGTCCAGGTCTCTGTGAATGAGGCGCCAAGAAGAATAGATGATCTCTGGACGCAGACACTGAAGAATCTCTGACAATATTAATTCCTCTGAAGCTCTGTAGTTTCCTCTGAATAAGAAAACCTCTGTAGGCAATAAATCAAGTGATATTGCACACTCTCTGAATTGCTTTCCGCTGGAGATGGCTCGTTCTCCAAGGAATCGAACGCGAAACCCTAAAGTCTCAGGCTCAGACCAAAATTGATCAATTTCAACTCAATAATCTCATAATGCACAATTTCCAATGCAAAACCCTTTATCTTTCTCAAAAGTGCGATTTCCACCATAATAGGGTTTCATTAAAATATTCATGTTTTAATATTTTAATATTTCAATAGTCCTCAGCTGAATATTTTAAAAACTTTAATAATCACTTTTTGGCCCCTTCTGATGTTGGGCGCACCCTTCAAGGAAAACACTTAAGTTATAATTTAAAATTATAACTTTATATTATAAACGTTATTTAATTAATATTTAATCAATACGATCAAATATTAATATCTTCCTCGTTTCTAACCCGATGACTGATCCGTCTGATGCTGACGAACTCTGAAGTGATTCCTGATGCCGCCACAGCCATACTGCTAAAAATAGCAGTGGTCCCACACTGCCTGCCAGGAACTGCTAAAAATAGCAATTCTGCAAATAGTCTCCGATCGAGCCAGAACGAAAGACAACTGATCAATGCCTGCTGACTGAAGCTGAGCCAAGCTCCGAAGTGACCCTCTATCCAAACAATCAGCCTACGAGGGCCGTGTAATAGGCCAATCCTGTCCTCTGAGAGATGTCACTGAGAAGGGGACATGACATTCTATTATCATTTTGTACTTTGTTGTCACTTGTCCTTGTTTTGGTTTTGCAGACTACGCAAATTGTTGGGGTGGATTCTCGCATTTTTGGAAGTTGTTTATGTTGTTGGGCAATGTTGTGACCTTTTCACACATCGCCCCATTCAAGATGGGGACCCCCTAACTTTTGCTTTCTTCGGGTCTTTTGGCTTGGTTTTTGTTTCCTTTTGTTGTCGTCTCTCTTTTGTTTTGTCTGTCATTCCGGGGATGTGCCTGTCTTTGGAGCTAAATTGAAATTTTGGCCAAGTCTGTAGAATTAGGGTTTGCTTTCTTCTAGCCAGTTAGGGGTTAATCTGAGTGAACCAATCAAGATACGAGCTTAACACTGCAATCGGCAAGCTTCCAGCAAATTCCTACTGAAATTTCACTGAATTCCGACAACTTACTATTTTTAGTAACTGCCCAATTTGGGACCATTTTCTCAGGGCTTTTGAAATTTTGTCTGCTATGTTGCATTCAGAGCACTTCAAGCTGCCTGCCTACAAATTTTGAGCGAGATCAAACAACTTGCTATTTTTAGCAGTCCAGGCTTCAGAAGCCATTTTTAGGGTTCGCATGTGTGTTTTTTCAAAACATGTTTGAACATTCTTTGTGGGTTTTTCAGGAGCTTCGCAATGATGTAACATGCAAGCCAGGCTTCAGACATTTTACCAGTGATGCCTTCAAGAGCAAATTTTAGGGTTTGCATGTTGCACTTTTCAGTGCATGTCAGCATATTCATCATGGGTTTTTCAAGAGCTACGCAACAAGGTAAACTGCAGGCAGAGTTGATCACTTTTATGGACTTACTATTTTTAGCCAATGCTCGCATGCAGTTTAGTTTGCTAGGTTTTTCTGGGTTTTTTGAGATCTCTTGGGCGGTGTGACATGCAAACGCATCCGGCAGCTGATTGGTCAATTTTTCAGACATACTATTTTTAGAAGGACCACTCCAGCAACTACCCAGCACTTCAGCATCACGAACAGGGCAACATGCAACAGAAACGGGGTCAAATAGAGATCATTTGATCGACATGCAAGTCAGATTACGGTTTCCAACTTCGGGACCCAAAACGAAGGGTCAAACAGCAAAATCTTTGAAAACTGATGTATCCCACTGCGATCAATATCTTTCAAGGAGTCCACTGGTAAAATTTGAAGGCAATCTGAGCACTTACTATTTATAGTAAGGCACTCCAGAAACAGGCCATAAATAGCAAGTCAACACAAAACACCAATGTGAACAAGTCAGCCAACCCACGAGGACCCTATGGAACGAATTTCACGTCAAACAAAGTTGCAGAAGTCCTGAAATCAAGTAGTTACTATAAATAGTAAATCACCTCCAAAAACAGGCTATAAATAGCAGGTCGACACCAGATGGCAATGTGAACGGGTCAACTAGATCATGAGGATCCTGTGGTTAAAATTTCAAATCAATCCAAGCTACAGAAGAGTGAAAACCAGGGTACTTACTAAATATAGTAAAACAAGGGCGAGCAAGTTGGAAAAGTGGCCAAGTCTAGGAAAATTCCTGCATGACCCCTCAAGTGCGCCCTCAAGATATTGGCTTGGAGAAAAATGCCTAAGTATGAGGAATTCCCTGAAGACCCCTTGAATGCACCCAGTCTAAAGATGAATACTGACAATTGTCTAAGGCAAGAAAATTCCTATTCCCTAGCCTAGATGCGCCCATGTTGGAATAGGAGTGGAGGTTAAGAAAAAAGTTTCTAAGTCTTGAAAGAATTCCTCCTCACCTAGCTAAACGCGCCCCCAAGAGGATGAAGATAGGATGAAGAATATTGCAAAGGCATGAAAATTCTTGTCCCCCCTGTCAAATGCGCCCAACTCCAAGAGGCATGAAGGAAAAAGTTACTAAGTGTTGGAAAATTCCTGCAGGACCCCCTAGATGTGCCCTTGATGGAGATGGAACTAGAAAATTTTCTAAGTAAAAATTCCTGTAGAGGGTCCCAAATGCGCCCAAGTTGGCTGGTGGCTAAGGAAAAGAGTTGCTAAGTGTTAAAAGTTCCTCCTCCACCCTTCATATGCGCCCAAAGTTGTTGAAGGTGGTGGCTTTTAAAAAGAATGTTCTAAGTATTGTTAATTCCTCCTAGCCCCCCTACATGCGCCCTAATCAAGTCAAGGTGAGAAAAAGTTTCTAAGTATAAAATTTTCCTCCTCCACCCTTCTTATGCGCCCAAGGTGGAGTTGGGTAAGTTGAAAATATGCTAAGTATGGGAAAATTCCCCCTCATCTAGAGAAATGCGTCCAACTTTGAGGAGAAACAAGAAAAATTTTGAGGCATTATAAATTCCTCCTACACCCCTCATATGCACCCAAAATTGGCTAAGGATGATGGGTTTTGAAAAAAAAATTCCAAGTGTCAAAATTTCTCCTCCCCTAGAGAAATGCGCCCAACCTTGGGAAGAGATGAGGAAATTTTCTAAGGCATGTATGAACTGGCAGAGAAGGAGTCAAAATGCGCCCAACTTGAGGAGGTGAATTGGAAAATTTTCTGGAGGCAAGAAAAGAAATACGCCCAGAGGGGAAGAGTGAGAATAAACTTTGATGATGAAATATTTTTCTAAGGTATAAAATTCAAAAAATTAAATGTTCCCCTTCGTAGTGATACACATGAATTTTGCATTTTCTGAGGGGAATTTTCTTCTGGGTAATGGATATCTTCGACAAGGAGATGATTTTGAAAACTTTTCACGCCTCGCCTAAGACTTTAAGATGGAGATTTTACTTGAGCACTTGGTTGATGAAATTTTCTAGAGGAAATAAATTATTTCTAAGGCAGATGGGTTGATAAAGTTTCTAAGGCGAAAGGGTGATATCATGTTGGTTGGAAAATTTTCTAAGGTAGAGAGCAATTAAACAACACCCTTCAAGCACCCTCAAGACGGATGAAAATTCTAAGAAAGACTTGTGTGAGTTAAACGTGCCCATCATAGAGAAGGAATTTGAAAAATTGGCTAAGTCAGAGGAAATGAACACACAAAGGTCTAAAATGGGCCCAAGCTTACATGAGGCATTATGAGCCAGAATCAACGTGGGTGAAAGAGTTTTCGAAGGGAAGAGATATGGAGTTCAGGACATGATGTGTGCTCTAAGCAAGTTGAGGTGAAGAGAAGTTAACATGTGATATTTGTTGAGGATGGAAGAATAAAACAACACCCTCTAAACGCGCCCTCAAGACGGATGAAAGTTTCTAAGGCATCAAAAATGAGCATCGACGAGGATACATGGTCTAAGTAGGCCTATGATAAAAGAGTATGAAGAAAGCAAAGTTTGCTGGAGAAAAGTGATGAACTCAATCAGATCCAGAGATCAATCGGACATTGGAGATCAAAACATGGATATCAAGTGAGTAAAGTGAATTTATACTATAAACATTTTGATGCTCTTCTTTTTGTTTTGCAGGATATCATGAAGGGAGATGTTGGGAAAAATGGCTAAGTGTTAAAATACCCAATATGCACCCAACTCAAGATGTAGTGACAAGTAAGAGGAAATTCACCATCAAACAGGAGAAAAATGTATCCATCTTGGAGTTTGGATTGAACGTGCCTGCCATGCCAGTTCAGATGCTGAAGCTGTCGGCCAAATTCATCGAATTTGCAGTCAAAGAGAAGGACAATGGACGAGAATCTTCTAGAAGAATGGACATTAATTGCTCATTTATTACCCCACTCCTCATTGTGGCAGTTTTTAGGGCGAATCTTGTTTAGGGCTGGGGTGGCACGATCTGGGCCATCCATCTGATTGTAATCTGAGTCGTCCATTGGACTTGGCCAGTTATATAAAGGGGCATCCCCTCTCATTTGTATTTCATTAGAAATTAGATTGGACGAGATAGAATAGTAGAGAGACAGCTTAGAGATAGCATAGTATAGATTGGTAGCTTAGATTGAAAAGGAAGGAAAGTCTTCTATTTGAAGACTTTGTAAGAAGTTGTTGTGAACACTTTCATAATAAAAGAGTTTTCATTGATGGTGATCTCTTCTTTTGTTGTGAGTAGCTAGCGAGGCTTCTTCGTCCTTCCAATTCACAAGTAGCTTAAAGTAAAGTAGATTTCATTTCATGCAAGTAGTTAGTAATTGTGGAATGTGGTGTTTAATTTGAGCAAGCTTCGCTTATCCATACCACTAGCGGGCTCACTGATGGTGGGTTTGCCTTGTGTGGTTGACTGGAACATTGTGGACTTAACTTCAATTTCAGTTTGAATGTTGGTATGCGTCGTTGTGATGGTATCTGCATGTTGAATCGTCATTTGAATATCTCTAGTTACTCCTCTGAAGATTGCACCAGTTTTGTGGAAGCTATCCGAAGCGAGGCGAAGGAAAACTTGGTTGAAGTCTACGAGAATTGATCGGCATGTCCCATGCATTAGAGAAGAATATAGCATCTCTTATCCCTGCACTCATTTAAATTCAGTATATTTCTGGTTAGTATTAGGAAATTTGCACTTACGTGACAAATCCTTCGAACCATATAGAAACCCTCAGTCTTTAGTCTGTTGTTTGCTGTCGAACAACTACGTAAGTCCCTTTGAAAGACCAGCAAATCACAACGAAATAACTGAGACTATCCATTGCATAGAAGGAATCTTGGAGTTGACACATGATCTCTCTCGCAATCTTAGCATGCGGAATACTTTGATCAAGAGAGGATAGAGTATTTGTTGGAAACTTTATTTTGTGTTGGTGCAGTCACGAAAAACACATCAACAGGCCATACGAACAACAGTGCGTAGCACGGACGTTCATGCAACACATTGGCATCCTAGGCAGTGGCTTCCTCCATCCAACTCCAGGTTCCTCTTTCTACCCTCTTTCTAGTTTTATATTTAGTTTTGTAAATTATTTTTCCAGTTTCTTGTCATTTGCATTTTCCATTCTAGCACTTATGCAATGTAATGCAAAAAGTGGTGGTATCACTTTTTCTTCATTACATTTTGGTGAACCTAGATCTTTAGCTTAAAGCACATTCTTTTTCTTTCAATCTTCTTCCAAAATTAATTTCAAATTTATTTTTTCGATGTGTTTCCCTGAATGTAAGAGACCAGGTGTCTCTCAACCCAAACTCCTAATGGCGAATGCAACATTTTTGGCGAATGCAACATTTTTGTTTGTTTTGTGGTTTTTGACTTTTTTGAGGGTTTTGCAATATAAGGGTTTCTGCAATTTTTAAAATAAAATGCTAGGAATTTGTGAAATGTAAGGAAATAAACTGTAACAACAATAATTATATGGATTTGAGCTGCAAATGCCTTCCTTTTATTAAATAAGTGATTACAGTGTAAAAAGGCATACATGCATACAAAAAAGCAGTTGTTTGAATAATTGAAGGAACCTGATTTTTATTGCAGCAACTGTAGAACCCTTAAGGAGTATGGCTACCTTGATTTATTGCTTTCTCCACCCTGTTTTTGATGCTGCAATCTTTATTTGCCCTAGCAGTCCCAAATGAAGTGAATTTGAAGCCTGAATGAGGGCGATCTCACCAAGAAGTAACACGTCCTTTGCTGCTGGTGAAGTACGGCCTGCAAGCAGCAATAAATGCAGTTCGTACGGCCTTGTATTGATGGCTGGAAATAATTAAATGGCTGCCTTTTGATGATCTTATGATCTGCAATGATAAACCCTTGAAAATTCTGTGTAGATTCCACAAATATGCAAAGTACTGTAGCGTGGGTACTGTAGCGTTACTGTTCACGTTTTACTGTAGCAGCAGTTAACATTTAAAATCTGATATAGAATGGCTGCCAAGAAAGAAGCTACAGGTCTACAATTAATTATCCTTCGATAATCTTCAAACCCTTGTTGAAATCTTATGAAACTTCACCAATTTTGCACAAGTATGGCTCCTGAATGAAGCCACTCTGATGCCAAAATTCAGTGGATCTTTCACCACCTCAAATCAGCTGGTCTATGAAGAGTTTTCATTCTTCAAAGCCTAAAAATGATTGAAATCTGCAGAAACCCTTGTTTCTCACAAACTCCAAAGCTCTCAATAAAAGACAAAATCGAATAATCATATCATAATGAATTATTTTTGCCCTTTGAAAGCTTATATAGCTTCCTTGAGAAAATCGACCCATTTTGGCTTTTAAAAATCATTTAAATATTATAATCTTCATCTTGCATTTAATACCTTCTCATTACCTTGGTTTATGTGCACATAATCATTTAATAACATTAAATACACTTTTAATGTGTCATTGGCCCCTTTTGAATATAAAGTTAATTTATAATTTTATATTATAATACCTTTTAATATAAAGTCATTTTATAACTTTATATTATAAACCTTTTTAATTAAAATCATTAATGACATTAAATATTAATATCTCCATAAATATGCATCCGTTAGCCATGCCAACTGAAACCAAGGTCAATTTTGCCAAACTCTGAGTGATCAGACGCCCTGCCAAAGATAGTAACTCCTGATAGCTGACTTACTATAAATAGTAAGCACACACCACTGGATCTAGAAACAACTGCAAAGGTCCAATCAATGGTGGATACTGCAAATATGCTCTGTTCAGGTTCCCTGCTAATATTGGACACCCTGACTCTCCCAAAATAGTAACTTACTATAAATAGTAAGTGTGCCAAACTAAGTCAAATAACCTGTGCAAAAGCCAAAACCTGAATCCAGCTGAGGAGTAATGTCTCTAATCACCGGGTAATTGCCACAGAAGACCCCCTATCCATAACTGTTAGTCTACGAGGGTCAAATGATAGGCTAATCCTTACGAACTCTAATGCTCACGAAAATGGGGACATTACACTGAACCTCGAACTTTGGTCGGATCTATCAATACCTTCCTTAATTTTCTCCTTCTATTTTTCTAAATCAACATGTTCTCTTCTCTTCTTACATCCCTTTCCAACTTTTCTCAAAAAATTTGTGAAAGTGATGTTCCATTCCATGCATGTGATGGTGACTGAGCTCTTCCTATGTCACTTTATTCTTTTGATCCCTCTCCTAAAATTCCTCCTACTTGTGAGGATATTTTGGCGCAAGAGGATGAAACAATTGACATTTTTCTTCATGTTACATTACCTTCTCTTCATTCCAATGCTCTCCTTTCTAGAGATGAAACATTAGTAAATGAAGAGTATTACCTCACGTCAGATCCCCCATAGATAGATGTTGAGCATCCTTCTTCTATTTCTTCGACTACATCATGTATTTCTCAAAAGATAATAATGTTAATACTATAATTGTTAATTGACTTATCCCACCTGCCGAGGGAATGTTGGATAAGTGCATTAATGTTCAAAATATTTCTTCTATTCCTAAAATCATTGTGCATAGGGCATTTGATCCTTCCCCACCTTCTCATCCCATGATCACTATTCGAGGTATTCCTGAAAATCCTCGACCTTCAAATCACCTTTTAGAAATTGCAATCTATAACTCAAAATGTGTCCGCGGCTCCTCACTACCATGCAGTATCCCACACATATGGAACTTGGTGAAACAAATTGGATACTCCTGTTCTTGTTTTTCCTCCTCCATCAAATCCTATTCTTCCACCACCTCCTTGTCTTTCTACAAAGAGTACCAAAGAGTATGATCTTGTTAAGCAACTACATACTACACAAGCTAAGATCTCTCTTTGGGACTTGATATAGGTTTCACCTTCTCATCATAGTGCACTTCAAGAAGCCTTGTAGAAGATATCTATACAATCTTCTATGAAGCCCATAGACATGGCCACTATTCTTAAAGGTTTTCATTCTAATTATACTGATATCACTTTTCATTTCTCTGAACTCCCTTTTGTTGAAGTTCAGAAGCAATATGATGCTCTTATGATTATTTTTAGTATAAACTCGATTGGGATTAAGAGAACCCTTATTGATAGTGGTTCTAGTCTTAACTTCTACAGTTTAAACCTACTTAATTGGCATAAAATTGATGCTTCTATTTCTCCTTCAAATATATCCATTAGAGGTTTTGATAATGTGGCTTCCCTAACTTTAGGCATTATCACATTTCCTATTACATTAGGCCCCATTACATTACCTACTGAGGTTCATTTCATGCAGGAGAGTCTTTCTTATAATCTTCTTCTTGATAGAACATGGATTCATGCCATGGGTGCAGTCTCTCTACCCTTCATCAATCCCTTAAATTTATTCATAATGGTAAGGTACATAAGGTAAGTGCTGATCCTAATCCCTTTCAATACCGTCAATAGGAAGAATTGGATCATGTGAAGCTTACTCTTCATTCTCTTCATAATTTTATACCTTTTACAACAACCTCTCAAGCAACATCGTCACCCTCTATTGATGATGATGTGCCTTCCTCTTATAATGCATGTCTTGGTGATGATTGGGGCTCCTTAGACTTCACCCCCCATGGGCCTAGTGAATATAAGGTCGATCCTTCTCACTTTTCTATTCCCACATTCAACAAGGATCTGCATTTTGGTATTAGAATCACTCCTTATCATGTGAATTCTTCTACTGCTTCTTCTTCAACATATGCATACACATCTCATTTCGACAAGGCTAGTGATGTCGATTCTCCTCTTTTTTATTTGGAGACACGTTACAAACTCATTTACAAAAATATTTCTAAGCACAGATATAATGTAAATGGTCTAGGGCACATGGAACAAGGAATTAAGGTCCCTGTGAAACCTACACCACACTAAAATTATACAATGGGTTTGGGTTACCGACCTTCTCCTCTATCTACATCCCCTCCTCCAATGTCTAAGGTCTCTATGGCTTCTTATTTTAAGAAATCAAACCTTTCTCTACAATAGAAAGGGTCTCTTTCCACTCCACCTAATTCTTCTCTTCTATCTAAACAAGAGTGTATTTTGTTGAGGCTTTTAAAATCCTGCTTGATCACTCTTCCTCCTACATATAAATTTTTTCCGAAACACATTCAACAAACACTTCCTTTCTATGTATATCACCAAGCGCTTGGCCATTCTATTAGGAAAGGTGTCTCAACCTTACAATTACAAAAGGTGTGATTTTTCGGTTATAAAAACTCAATTTCAGGGCTATAGGGTCAGGTTTTGGCAAAAATTAACCTGCTTTTTGTTGTTCAGCATCAGAATTCCCAGATGCCTAGTCTATAGATCTCTTTATGAGCTTTCCAACACATCAAACGGTTCATCAATTGGACACCCAGATCAAAAGTTATGGCCTCTGGAAGTTGGGTCTCTCGTATTGGAAAATGTAAAGAAGTGTTGGACATATAAAAGAGCTATAAGGGGGAGTTACACATGTTGGTGCATGTTTTGACACATCATAGGGTATCTTTGATTGGAGATAATTTGGGCACCATTTTTTGGGTGGTTTTAGCTCATGGTTTTGTAATTACCGTTTAACAATTTCATGTATTGTATCTCCTATATATTAGGTGCTTGAGATGGAGGTTGTGAGTGAGAGTCTTATAGATGTTGAGTTTCCTTTGGATCTTTGGTTGGTGATACTCCTATGAAAACTTTCTCTGCAAGTATATTGTAATCTTGTTGATTTATGAATAATATATTGAGCGACTTTTGGAGTGTGGGGTTTTTTCTCTCGAAAGGGTTTTCTCCATGTAAATCACTGTGTTGTGGCATGATTGCTATTTGTGTTCAATTTTATATAATTTTTATAACTGTTGTAAAAGATCTGAAAATTTTTGCATATCCCTCCTCTCAAGATTAGTGTAGGAAGTTGTTCCACTACCTTAGCTTCCTTACAAGTGATATTAGAGTTTGATCACCTTTTTTCAGTTGTGGGTGGTTGGGTTTTTTTGACTAATCCAGTTTTGAGTAGGAGTTTGTGAAGAAGATACTTTGTGATCTTGTTGCATGAATTTTCAAATGGCGACCACATCAAAGAGAATAGAGGTAGAGAAGTTTTTTGGTAACAATTTTGAGATGTGGAAGTTGAATATGGAGGATATGTTAATTGATTGAGATCTGTGGGATGCTATTGATGATAATTTTTTAAGGCCTACAGATGCTACTTTGGCTACTCAATATGATGTTATGGACCATAAAGCCAAGGCTCTAATTAGATTGTGGTTGGCAGACTCTATTTTAATTAATGTCCATGAAGAGTCTCCTACAAATAAACTATGGAAGAAACTTGGTGAGATATATCAAGCTAAATCTTTAGTGAACATGATTTTTTTGAGGAAGAAATTGTATTCCTTGAGAATGGAAGAGGGTGGATAAATTTTAGACCACATGAAAGCATTCAATATGTTGGTGGCTCAATTAGCATTAGTTTGTGTAAAAATGGATGAGGAGATATGTCATCCTACTTTGTTATTTTCCTAATTCGTGGGATTCTTTGGTTATGGCTATAGGGAGTACTTTTGTTGTCTTTAAAGTTGAAGATGATGTGGGTTCTTTACTTTCTAAAGAGATGAGGAAGGTATCTATTAGTGCCAAAGAGGCCCTAAATGTTTGTGGAAGATCTAAAGAAAAAGGAAAGAAGAGTGAGAAGCATGACAAATTCAAGTCCAAGGAGAGATCCAAATCTCTTGGAAAGTTCAAAGTTATTTGCTGGAACTATGGTAAGCCTAGACACTCTCGTAAAGAAGAAAAGAAGAAATTTGTTTATGATTCTGAGTCCGAGAAGGAAGATGGCGATGGAGTGTAAAGAAGAAAAGAAGAAGAAAAAGAAGAAATTTGTTTATGATTATGAGTCCGAGAAGGAAGATGGTAATGTGTTCATTGTAGCTTTGGCCACTTGTGCAGGTAATGATGCATGGTTAATTGACTTAGGTGCATCTTTCCATATGACCTCTAATAGAGATTAGTTTTCTGAATATGAAGAATTTGATGGAGGTAAGGTGTACTTGGGTGATGATTCTCGTTTGAATATTATTGGTCGTGGTAATTTTAAAATCAAATTTCCTGATGGTAGAGTAAAAAGGATTAATGGTGTGTTGCATATCACTAGATTAACATGAAATTTATTATTTGTGAGCAAACTAATAGATGTAAGTGTCCAGGTAGTCTTTTATGATACAAGATGCAAGATGGTTAGAGGTGCTATGGTGATCGCTAGAGGTGTCAGATTTGGCACATTGTATAAGCTTGATGCATACACTGTTGAGTGCAATAGTACTTTTGTGAAAAGCAAGTCTATGACTACTTCATTGGAAAAGGAGAGTGTTTCATTTTCAGTGGATGGTTGTGGCTTCTGGGTACCTAAGAGTGCTCTTTCTTCTAAATCAAATTTACCTACAGATAAGACTATGTTATGGTACCAAAGACTAGGTCACATTGGAGAAAAGAGCCTAAAGACCTTGAAAAAAAAAACCTTGTTGAAGGGTTGACTGATTTTGATTTCTATGAGCATTGTATTTATGGTAAAAAAACCACATTTAGTTTTACTCGAGTTCTCATCAATCTTTTAGTGTATTAGATCATATTCACTTAGATGTGTTTGGTCCTGTAGATGTTTCTTCTATTGGAAAATCCACATATTATGTTTCATTTATTGATGATTATAGCTAAAGGACATGGGTATACTTTCTAAAGAGTAAATCTGAAGTTTTTAATCGTTTTAAAGAATTTAAAGCAATGGTTGAGTTGCAGACTGGGAAAAAATAAAAATGTTTAAAGAATGATAATGGTGGTGAATTTTTCTCTAATGATTTTGATAGTTTCTGTAAAGATTGTAGTATTCAAAGACAAAAGATAACTCTGTATTCTCCACAATAGAATGTAGTTGCAAAAAGAATGAACATGACATTGATGGAGAACGCTAGGAGAATGCTTAGTGGAGCTGGTCTAGAAAAAAAGATTTTGGGATGAAGAAGTCCACTACTTGCTACCTAATTAATAGGTATCTTACATCAACTCTTGTTGATAAAACACCTATGAAGGCATGGTTTGGGCACAAGCCTTCACTAAGACATCTTAGAGTTTTTGTTTGCAAGGCATATGCACATGTGCCAAAGGAGAAATGAACAAAGTTGGAGAACAAGGCTATGAAATGTATCTTCATTGGGTACAATTATAGTGTGAAAGGACACAAGCTTTGGGACCCTTTTGCACAGAAGGTAATATATAGTAGAAGTGTTATTTTTAGAGAAACTAAGCCTTCTTTTATTACGTTGGAGCCAGAACAAAGTGAACATAAATATGTGATTCATCTCCCTTCTACACCTGAGAAAGTTGAATCAAGGCCCCTTGACATACAAGAAGTTGAGGAGAGCTCATATAGCCCTAAATCTTCATAAGAGGAGGAAGAACCTCCAACTCAGCTTGTTTGAAGGTCTACAAGGCATAGAAAACCACCTAAAAAGTATTCACCTGATGACTGGAGATGTATCTTTGCTTTGAATACTAACATAGATGAATCCAAATCTGTAGAAGAGGCGTTAGGTATGAATGATGTAGAGTCTTGGAAGATTGCTATGGATGAAGAAATGACAACTTTGAAAAAGAATGATACATGGGACTTAGTACCATTTCCTGAAGGATGAAAACCTGTTGGTTGCAAATGGGTGTTCAATAAAAAGATTGGTTCAGATAGAGGTATTGAGAAGTACAAAGCACGGTTGGTTGCAAAAAGTTACTCTCAGGTTGAGGGTGTTTATTACGGTGAGATATTTTCTCTTGTTGCAAAAATGGCATCCATTAGATTTTTGCTTTCTATTGCTACTACTTATGATTTAGAGGTTGAGCAAATGGATATGAAAACGACATTCCTTCATGGTGATTTGGAAGAGGATATTTATATGACATAGCTAGAGCACTATGTGGTGAAAGGTAAAAGTAATTTGGTTTGTAAATTGAAGAAATATTTGTATGGCATCAAACAAAGTCCTAGGATGTGGTACCGGAAATCTGATACATATGTGTTGGGTTTGGGATTTGAGTGTTCTAAATTAGATCATTGTGTTTAATATAAATTTGATGTTGATCGTTTCCAGTTTATTGCATTATATGTTGATGATATGTTATTTATTGGTAAAGGGAAAGGAATGATTTCAAAACTAAAGTCTCAACTTGTAGCTCAATTTGAAATGAAAGATCTTGGTGCAGCTAAACACATTCTTGGGATGGAAATAAGAAGAGATAGAGTGAAAAAAAAACTATGGCTTGGCCAGAGTAAGTATGTCAATTCAGTTTTACATAGGTTTAATATGCAGGATTGTAGACCATTGTGTGTTTTTTTTACAGTTGGAACAAATTTATCTGCTTCACAATGTCCAACATGCCCATCGGAGATAAAAGACGTGAGCAAAGTGCAGTTGGAAGTTTGATGTATGCTATGGTCTGTACTAGACTAGACATTGCCCAAGCAGTGGAATTTCTTTCCAAATATGTGTCTAATCCTGGTAGAGTTCATTGGGATGCTTTTAAAAGATTCATATTTTTGCAGGGTACCTCAGAGTATTCCTTGTGTTATCATGGTAATTTGATAAGAGACATGCATTCCCTTGGTATTCATGGTTATGTGGATTCAGACTAGGTAAGTGATGTTGATAGAAGACGGTCCACTAGTGCTTATGTGTTTACTTTATTTGGTAGTGCAATTAGTTGGATGAGTATGTGACAGGCTATGGTTTCTTTGTCCACTATTGAAGTTGAGTATATGGCAGCTACTCATGCTTGTAAAGAAGCCATTTCGCTTAAGAGAGTGTGTTTAGATATCGAAATAAAACAAGGTGCAATGACAGTTTATTGTGATAGTCAAAGTGCAATTTTCCTAGCCAAGAACGTGACATTTCATGCTAGGACCAAACACATTGATATACAATAACATTTTGTTAAGAGATATGGTTGAGGATGGCTGGGTGAAGCTAGTTAAGGTAGAGACTTTGATGAATTATGCAGATTCATTAACTAATCCTGTGAGCATAGATAAGTTCAGATGGTGTTCAGAGTCTATGGGCCTTTTGGCCCCTAGCAATTAAATTATGGTGTTGTTACTCCCTTTTCTCTTGCAAGGTGTTTGACAAGTGGGAGAATGCTAGGAAAGGTGTCTCAACCTTACAATTACAAAAAAGGTGCAATTTTTCGGTTATAAAAACATTAAAACTCAATTTCTGGGATATAGAATTGGTTTTTGGCCAAAATAATTTTTTTTGGTTGTTCAACATCAGTTCCCTGATGCTAGGCACATATATCTCTTCACAATATTTCCAACGCATCAAACAGTTCATCAATCGAACACCCGGATCAAAAGTTATGGCCTCTGGAAGTTGGGTCTTTCGTATTGGAAAATGTAAAGAATGTGTTGGACATAGAAAAGAGTTGTAAGGGGAAGTTACACATGTTGGTGCGTGTTTTGACACATCAAAGGGCATCTTTGATTGGAGATAATTTGGTTGCCACTTTTTGGGTGGTTTTAGCTCATGGTTTTGTAATTACCATTTGAGGGTTTCACTTTCATGTATTGTATCTCCTATATATTAGGTGCTTGAGATGGAGGTTGTGAGTGAGTGTAATATCCCTTGTTTAATCTGACCTTATGTTGCTGATTTGAACCTCAAAGAATATTGTCAAACACTTTGCATGCAACCTTTATACTTGCTGGTTCTGTGTTTCAGATCGATTGTTCTTGCTTTGATGGATACCAAATATGTTTTGAATGCTTGCAAATGATCACTAAGATGTCTAATCAAATGACTATGATGCAAATACAATTCTTTTTGTATTTTCAGATGCATATATATGACTGAAATCTATGCCAAACTACACCTACAGCTAGGAGGCATTTTTACAAATAGTTGGCATGCATCCATAACCAAATGTCAAATAACAAGAGAATGATATGCAACTCTTCCTTCTCATTAATTAAGATGCATAAGCTGACTACAATGACTTGCCAAGACTCTTGGCTTACAATGCTTTCATGTGCAATTAATCATGAACTATATGACAGAGCCTTTATAATCTGTTATGACAACATTACAATCTGAAATGTCAATACAAATGCATCAAATGTCTTGAAAGAACCTGATAAATGTGTAATCTCCTATTCGATGAAGATATGGCAGCCCTTTGTGCAAAGAATAGAATCTTCTTCAAGCCAAATCGAACCTCCCTTGTAGCCACCCCTGTTCTGACTTGCAGCCTCTGAAATAAATTATTGTGACCTCCAAACGCCTCCCAAAAGCATCAAGAATCATTGCCACAGCCTCTAAAATGGAGCGATCCAAGTTCAAGGTGAAATTGATGCAAGATGTGACCTGTATGAGCAAAATCGTGGCTTCCCAGCCAGCCACCAATGTGACTGAAGTGAATATCAGAATATATGTATTGCAAAATCGTCCCTTGAATGGACAAGTCGATGATGCCCTCAAATATGCAACTATTTTCCAATATAAGTGAAATCTGGAAATGCTAAAGTGCCCAATCGATTTGCCTCTAGTGATGAGATATGCAGCTTCAAGACAAAATCGAATTTCTCCAAAATGCTTCAACAAGCTGATATGAAATCTCTCTCTCCAAAACTTGGCCAAAGGCCACAAGTTTTCCAATGCAAGCACAGATTGGACCTCTGAATGAAGCCCACAATCAAGCAATAATCCAGCTGATAGTTTCACAACCTCAAAATTGCATAAACCAATGAGAGTTTTCGTTCCCAATGGCTAGAAATGGCAGAAACCCTAGTTGGCTTCTTCTCCAAGCAATCACATCAAAAGCAAATATTAATTCCAGGATGATAGAAGCTTGGCTGACCCTCTTTTTATACTTTTTCCCAAGAAGAGGTCGATCCTTCTAGAAGCTTCCCTTTTAATCATTTAAAATAATATATTATTTGTACTTTAAAATATTAAAATATGACCTTATAAATGATAACTTGAAATGGCCCCCTTTTTAATGATGAATGACCCCTCAAATCATAAAATGCAAATATAACGTTATAACATAATATTAAAATAATAATTATCATTAAAGTTGCCTTTAATAATAATTAAACGTTATATTCAAGAAACTCCTTATTTCATTAATTCAACTGAATCTAGGAATAGAAACCATCCACTGACTAGGTATCTGCCTCAAAGACCTCCTAACCATGCTCATTAGCCTACAAAGGTCAACTGATAGGCTAATCCTGCCGAGAACTAATGCTCACGAAAATGGGGACATTACAATGAGTCTTATAGATGTTGAGTCACCTCCAGATCTTTGGTTGGTGATACTCCTGTGAAATCTTGCTCTGTGAGTATATTGTAATCCTGTTTTATGAATAATATATTGGGCGACTTTTGGAGTGTGGTTTTTTTCCCCCAAAATATTTTTCTCCACGTAAATCACTATGTTGTGGTATGTTTGCTATTTATGTTTAATTTCTATATAATTTTTGTAACTGTTGTAAAAGATTTCAAAAGTTTTGCATATCCCTCCTCTCAATACTAGTGTAGGAAATTTTTCTGCTACCTTCGTTTCCTTACACATTCCACCAATGAATGCCACACCCTAGAGACAAAAAAACATCTTCATGACATGGGTGCTCTCACTCTTGCATCTGTTGAAGCACCTATATCTTCTCTATATGACAAGTGATATTGAGGTTTACCTCTATCGGACTTGTTATTATTCCTCTACTTTCTAATAATGTCTTTACAGCTCCCTTCTCCTAGTGTTGCTACCCACTATGTGGCCCCTGTAGCTTTCTCTATTTTCTCGTTACCATTCATGGCAATACAATCTCACATGCAACCATACTTTATTTTTGGTAACACAATATCCTTTTTCATGGTCATCCTCATCTATATTCTGGGGGGCAGAGACAACTTGTTTTAGGGGTCTACATCCTTCCTAAGGATCTCCCCTCTTCTTCCTTACCCTTTTCTTTACCTTATATATTTGCCTATTATACATGCTAATATTTTAAGGGGGGCCATATATTCTCCTCACATGTGCATCCATACATGCACCCTTCTTTATTCACACCCCCTGAGGTGTAGTTTATCAATTCACCCCTTGAGGTGTTGTGTATTAATGCACCCCCTATGGATTTGTTTATTTAACTCTCCTCGAAGCGTCCACCCCTTGTGGTGTTGGTGTTTGATACACTCCATGAGGCATTGCTATTTGAAACACTCCCTGAGGAGTTGGTAGCATGTGAGCCACCTAGCATAATGCAACTTTCTAGACTGTGTGCTTCATATGACCCTACCTTTTTACACTCATGGTCACCTAGAATAATGTAACTTGCTAGTCCATGATCCACGAGGATATTGTGATTTACATGACGCCTAGTGACAGAACAAGATAGTGTCTGAGTCATGTACTTTTCTTTGTTCATATTGATTGCTTCCCTATCTATTTGTATGCATTCTTTCCTTGAAGCAATCACTTGACTCATTATATTCTTCTATTCTCTTAAAAAATCCTCTATTTGTTGGTTTTCTTTATTTTTATTGTATTTTAGGGACGATGTATGATATTGAGACAAACTTTGGCATCAAGGTCTCTTTCACTTTGCTGACTTAAAAATTTTCTTTGCTTGTTGCGTGTTTCTCTCCTTTATGTATGTGTTGTTTATGTTTCTGTATATGTTTGTAATGCTTTGACATAGTGGTTTTGTAGGTTTACACCTTCTAACAATGTTGTCTTGTAGGTTTTTGTTATCTAATGTACTTGTTTTGTAGGATCTCAGCTTGGGGGCTTGGTTCCTCCACTCAAAGAGCTCTGCATCCCCTATAGTATCCTTTTGGCATTGTGATGTTATTTACTTTCAATACTTTCCTCTTTACTTTAGCATGCATATTCACGTAGCACACCATAAGCCCACTAAAGTGGGAGCTAAATGTAATTTCGTAAATTGCATACCCTTGCAATTTCATGCTATATTTTGGCCTTCCTTTAGTGTCAATTCCCTTAGTTTGTTTGTAGGTTCATTTTAGCCCTTGCATTAGCCTTTTACCTTCCCAAGGTGCTTAAGATTTGTCTTCAATGTTGCCTTTTTTTCAAATCAGTGTCACTTTTGTGTTAGCCATGTGATGTTCTTGTGTCTTGCCATTTTTGAGCCTAAACTATTCAGACACTAGCGCTACGCGCAAACATCTATGCAACGTGCTACCATCCCATGACAGTTTTGTGTTTTGTGGCCGTTTCCAAGCATTTTTTCACTTTTCATCTTTCGTCTATCAATTGTAACCGCTCTGGAATATTTTGAACGACTCATTTCCTCCTTCCTATTCCCTCCTCTTCTCATTTTTGAATCCATCTTTCATGGTTGCAATCTCTCTTGGCTCTCCCTTGGTTTTTTTTTCTGGCAACTTCTTGCATGTTAGAACTTTCAACAACACTCTCAAGCTTTTCAACTCTCACACAACTCTCTACAACTTGATTTTCCATCTTCCTTATCTTCTTGGCTTCTTCAAACCCCTTCCAGGTAATATTGTTCTTTTTATTTTTTTATTGCAAGCATTTTATGTTATTTGTGCCCCTGAGCACCTTGGTATTTTCACATCCTTTTAAATCTTTCATTTTAGTCACCGTTCTTAATTCCTAGATGCACTTAGGATAGGTGCACACACTATTTTTCTCTCTTTATCATTGGATGTTGTGGACATAGAAATACCAAAGCAGGTGTTTGACTAAGGAAAACCCCCAAATAGCCCCAACATTTTTTCTTGTCCATGGCTACAAGTACTTGGGAAGCCTTCAACCAAACGAAGGTTTGCTGGTTTCTTCCTTCCCCTTTGTTATCTCTTGTATTTCATTTGATTTAGTTTGTTTATCTTTGTTATTTATATTTCTATTATCATTTGGTACTTTGTTGTTGCTTGTCCTTGTTTTGGTTTTGTAGACTAGGCAAGTTCCTGGGGTGGATTCTCACATTTTTGGAAGTTGTTTATGTTGGTGGGCCATATGGACAACAACACTTAGTGCAAACGTCTGCATGAAACATTAGCATGCTGGGAAGTGGCTTCCTCCATCTGGCTCCAAGTTCCTCTTTCTACCCTCTTTCATTTTTGCATTTTGTTTTTGTAAATTATTTTTCTAGTTTCCTATAATTTGCATTTTCCATTCTAGCACCTATGTAATGTAATGCAAAAAGTGGTGGTATTACTTTTTCTTCATTATAGGACAATTTTCCAAAGATGAAAGCAAGGTCTTCCCAATTCTGTCACTAAATTGCATACTCGGATTACGGGTGTGCGGATTGAGAGGTTAGGGTCTGACATTATGTAGGTGTTTGTCATGTCCCCATCCTAGTCAGCACAGCTGGTGACAAGGTTAGCCTATCATTTCGATCCTCGTAGGCTGACAGGAGTGTGCAGAGGATCATCTGGGGCAGTTGCTCAGTGTTTGGTAGCTCCAGTTTTGCAGTTGTGTCAGGTTGGGCCTTCGCAGATCTTCCAGTGAGCATTTTCGGGACTTTCTATTTTAGAAAGTTAGGTCATGAAGTGCTATTTCGGGCAGGGCACTGGTTCAACCATTCAGCTCAGAATCGACCCAATTCAGCAGTTTGTTGATCGACGGGGAAATAAGGAGTATTTAATGAATTATTAAATATTTAATAATTTGACTTTATATTAAAGTCACTTTATTGAAATATTTAAATATTTAATTAATTTGGCCTGTTATAAAGTATTTATTATACTTTATAATAAAGTATTGATTTTGACTTAATGAATATTTATTATTTATTAAAATAAGACGCCAATTAATTATTTAATAATTTCTCCTAAGTTAAAAAGTGCAAAATTAAGTCATTTATTTAAATGATCAATTAAAAGGAGATTGGGTCGAAATTCTTCAAGGCAGTATATATTTACCAGTCAAGGCAAAATCGAACTATTCTGATATTATTATTCAATTTTGTCTTTATTGCTCTGAGCATTGGAGTTTGCAAACCCTAGGGTTTCTGGCAGACGATTGTTTCTGGAGAACGAAAACTCTTCAGAGATTAGGCAGACTGAGGCTGTGCAATACCAGCTGAAGCTTGCACTTGGTGATTTCATACAGAGGTCATAGATTGGGCTTAATCATCTATTCAGACAGAGATTCACAGTGATATTCATCAGATAGTAAAGGCGTCATAAGCAAAGGTCTTTCATCAATGTTCTGGCACAAATCCCAAGGTGTCGTACCATATCATTACTAGTTGTACCAGGCCGTACCAGTCAGCAAAGGGCCGTACTTTTTCATTGTCTCTGGAGAAAACGTCTTCTTCCTTCATAGTCTGGTGATTGGATCTAAGGCGTTGTGGATTACTGAGGAGTTAGCATTGTTCTGTGAGCTTGGAGAATCATTCCTTATTTCTGGCCGTACTTTCTTCTATCTGCTGCAGCCGCCATTAAAGAAATCAGGTTTTTCTTCATTTAATAAATTTGTATTTCCTTCATACATTGTATCTGGCACTTGTAAACCATCTGGAAATGAAATATAGTGAAGCGCCTACCTTTATTGATCAAGATCTAGACTTGTTTTGAGTTCAAGAATTTATTTTGAATTTTCTAAGTATTTATTAGCAAAATCGCAGTTTTTAGCTTATTGCCTGAAAACCTCATAAAACACAAAAAAACCAAAAAATTGCAAAACAACAAAATATCAGTAGGGTTTTGTATTGAGAACCATCAGGGTTCTGACAGTGGTATCAGAGCACAGATCTCCTGCCATCCTGTGCTTTTTCAGTGCTTTTTCAGAATACAGTGTACTTTTTAGCGCTTTTTCATGAATAGAGATACCATTCACTACATTAAAGGTGTAGGGACAGGCAAAGACGAGGATTGGACAGGTCCACCTATCCCTGAAGGTCAGACGATATCGAGAGTACTTGGTATTCACAGATCCATTTCTGACGGCAGTGAAAACAGCGTTGCAACCCTAATGGCAGAACGTGAGACTTCCTCAGAGACTCGCAGGGATCCAGGGAAGGCGCATGCAGAGGGTGATATTACTGATGAGGAGATTTGTGTTAGTCTTTTTCGACGACATTTTGGTTTATAGCAAGTCATGGGATGAGCATTTGGCTCATTTGGATACAGTCTTGGGTATCTTAGCAGACGAGTCGTTCTATGCTAAGGAATCGAAGTGTGAGCTCGGTACAGAGGAGTTGTTATATCTGGGGCACATCATCAGTGCCAAGGGAGTGAGTATGGACCCTGAAAAGGTCCGAGCTATAGTTGACTGGCCGGTACCTGAGAACCTTACGCAGCTCAGAGGTTTCATTGGGTTATGTGCATTCTACAGGAGATTTGTTAGTGGGTTCTCACGTCACGCCGCACCCCTTACTGACTTGACGAAGAAGGGGGCTTTTACTTGGTCACCACAGGCGCAGGAGTGCTTTGACAGGTTTAAGGTGATCATGACTTCATGTCCGGTGTTAGCATTGCCTGACTTTACGAAGTCATTTGATTTATTCTGTGATGCTTCAGGAGAGGGCATTGGTGCCCTTTTGATGCAGGAGCGACACCCGATTGCATTTGAGAGCAGGAAACTCA
Source organism: Sequoia sempervirens (assembly GCA_007258455.2). Taxonomy (NCBI): domain Eukaryota; kingdom Viridiplantae; phylum Streptophyta; class Pinopsida; order Cupressales; family Cupressaceae; genus Sequoia; species Sequoia sempervirens. The sequence continues at coordinate 206,630 of VDFB02103154.1, forward strand.
GGGGTCCTGAGAGATTTTATAGTATTTATGACAAGGAGATGTTAGCCATTATGCATGCATTGGCTAAGTTCAGGCAGTACCTGGTAGGCAGCAAATTCAACAGCCTGAAACATTTCCTAGGACAGCGAGACTTGAATGAGAGGCAGCAAAAATGGGTCAGTAAACTGCAGTCATATGACTTCGATATCACTTTCATTAAGGGAAAGCAGAATGTTGTAGCTGATGCCTTGTCTCGCAGACCCCAGTTGAATGCCTTAGCACAGATCACAGAGGATTGGAGGCATCGGATTATTGTTGAGTATGCTAAGAACCCATGGGCTTCTAGCATCGTTGACAGGACAGAGCAGGACGACAGGTACACTATTGTAGATGACTTGATCATTTACAAGGGGCGGATTCTTTTGGTTCCTAACTCTGAGGTACGGACTACAGTTTTGAGAGCCTTTCATGACCTTCCTATGGCGGGCCATCCTGGATACTATAAGACTTACAAAATGGTTCGGGAACGGTTTACTTGGAAGGGGCTGAAAAC
>VDFB02103154.1:213899-299385 GCA_007258455.2 Sequoia sempervirens
CTATATTGAATATGTTGGCTGCATAATGTATCTAAGAAATCTGTGTTGAGCAGATTGTCTTTTGTTGTGCTGAGATTAGCACTTCCAAGAGCAGAAAAGATGAAAGAAGATGTATCAAAATCAATAAAGAATGCAGGATGAGATCGAGTTGCAAAATGGCTGCAACCAAATCAATTAAGAGATAAGTACTTCATGTTCTTAATATTGTTCATGAATTCTTATATAGTCATTAATTCTTTCTATAACTTGGGATAGTAAATTGTAGAAACCCCTGTTCTCACTAAACTCTGAATCTATCTGTTTTTGCTTGTTTTGAGCGTTTTTGGTTTTTTTGGTATTTTTGCATGAACAATTGAAAATGCGATTTTGAAAGAAAATGATATAAAATCTCTACCAAATACAATAAGGACCAAACTAACATAAATAGACTCTGAAAACCTTAGCTATTGATTGTATTATTTTTCCACAGCTATTACAATGATAGATCTCTAACATGCAGACAAGATAAGATAAAATTATTAGATCAAAACCTGATTTGCAGCCGCCTGAAGAAACTGAAGAAATGGTACGGCTATCATGATAATCCACTTTCTCCCTCTGTTAAATGTTTGCAGATGATGCTAGAAGGATACGCGCCCCTGCTGGTGAAGCTAGAATGCCAAAAATGAAAGCGCCTTGCTCAAGATGAAAAAGTAGGGCTTTGTACCTGCTGGTATGGCCCTGCAGCAGCAAGGTACAGATCTGATGCAGCAGCAACAAACATGTACGCCTCTTGAAAAATGAGTCCAGACCTCAGGAAAATAGGCGCCTAAGAATAAGACCCCTTCCGGATGAATTTCAAACTCAAACCCCTGAATGATGCAATCTCTGATGAAGTTTTGTGATAACCTCATAATGAAGCTACCTCTCTGAAAGCAATAAATCAGCTGGTATTTCACAGCCTCTGAACTGCAACACTGAAGATGGCTCGTTCTCCAATGCAAAACGAAAACCCTTGGCTCTGTTCTTAGAAGAAGGTCTTAGCAAAAATTCAATTTTCAACATAATGAGCTCTTCACAATGAAAATTCCTTATATTCTCAAGAGGGTCGACTTTTTCCTCAAAAGGCATCATTTAAATAAAAGTTGAATTTTAACTTTTAATTTTTCAATAGTCTCGATGCACTTTTAATTATAAAATATAATTAAAAAGTGGCCCCCCTTCAATGTTGGTCGAACCCTTCAAGAAATCACTTAAGTTATAATATTAAATAATATTATAACTTTATAATATAAGCTTCAATAATTAATATTTAATTTGACAATTAAAATATTAATATCTTTCTCAATTTACGTCCGATTAACGAACCATCTGAAGCTGGAGAATAAGTGATTGATTTTGCACATGACCAAACCATACTGCTAAAAATAGCAGGGGTGCTCCGCTGAATGACCTAACTTACTAAAAATAGCAAGTCAGGCAAATGATGTCTGAACGACCCCGAACGAAAGCCAAACTGAACAATCCTGCAACTGGAGCTAAGCCAAGCCTCAACCAGACCCTCTATCCACCCTATCAGCCTACGAGGGTCACATAATAGGCTAATCAATGATCTGAGAGATGTCAATTGGAAGGGGACATTACAGTCCGCCCCTCCTGAAATTGCTTGTCCTCAAGCAATCTCAACTCCGGATGCTGCAAAATATCCTCGCTCTCCCATGTAGCATCCTCTACTAGTAAATCTCTCCATTTCACCAAATATTCCTTGATAGTCCTCCTGCGCAACTATCTCTCTCTGTACTCCAGGATAGACTCAGGTACTAAGATCAACTTTCCCTCATCATCTAAGGGAGGTAAAACTCTTTGAAATTACGGTGTCCATGTCTTGAGACGTGATACATGAAATACGTTGTGGACCTTACTATCCGCCGGAAGCTCTAGCTCATAAGCCACCTCTCCAACACGCCTCAGAATCCTAAAAAGACCATAATATCATGGCTTAAGCTTCTCCGAACCACTCTACCTGAGAGTAGACTGACGGTAGGGCTGCAGCATGAGATAAACCATGTCTCCCACCTCAAAGGATCTCTCTGTCCTCTTCTGATCTGCGTACTGCTTCTGTTGATTCTGTGCCTTCGCAATGTTTTCCTTGAGAGCCCTCATGGTGTCCTGACTCTCCTGCAATAAATCTCCAGCACTCGGCACTCTACTATCACTCAGTAGCAAATCCAGGAAGCTAGGTGCCTCATAACCATACAACGCCATGAAGGGAGACATCTGAATGGTCATGTGAAAGGTAGTATTGTAACAATACTCGCACAAATAAATCCACTTGACCCACGCCTTTTGCTGCCCTGCAATGTAATTCCTGAGGTAACCTTCCACCCATTTGTTTACTATCTCTGTCTGACCATTAGTCTGCGGGTGGTAACTGGTGCTCGGTGTAAACTCGGTCCCACAAAGTCTAAACACCTCCTGCCAAAAGTGACTCAAGAACCGACTATCCCTGTCGCTGATTATACTCCGAGGCAACCCATGTAATTTGAAGACCTCACGGAAGAAGACCTCTGCTACCTGTGTAGCTGTGTAGGTTGTGGTGATCAGAAAGAAGTGGGCATACTTCGTCAGCCGATCCACAACTACATATATACAATCTCGTTCTTGGGCTTTAGGAAAGCCCGTAATAAAATCCATCGACAGGCATTCCCACTTCCTATCAGGAATCGGAAGTGGCTGCAATAATCCTGCCGGATACGTGTTCTCCTGCTTGTTCTGCTAACAAACAAGGCACTCACGCACATACTCAAGAACATCTTCCTTAAGTCCTTTCCATGTAAACCTCTCACGAATTTGTCTATACGTTTTGAAGTACCCGGGATGCCCTGCTGTAGGTACATCATGAAAGGCTCGCATGATAGTGTTCTTCATCTCTGATCCTGGGATCAATAAAATCATGTTCTTGTAAATGATCAAGTCATTCACAAGTGTATACCTGGTGTCAATCATAGTTCCCTCAACAATACTGGATGCCCAAGTATCCTTGGCATACTCTGCCACAATCAAATGCCTCCAGTCCTCTACAATGTGTACCATAGAACTCAGATAAGGCCGGTGTGAGAGAGCGTCAGCCACTACATTCTAGGTGCCCTTGATGTAGGTAATATCAAAGTCATATGCCTGTAACTTACTCACCCACTTCTGCTGACGATCATTCAAGTCTCGCTGCCCCAGGAAATGCCTCAAACTGTTGTGGTCAGTTTTAATGCAAAACTTACTGCCCACGAGATACTGCCTAAATTTGGCCAAGGCATGCATTATGGCCAGCATCTCCTTATCATAAATACTGTAGAGCCTCTCTGGTCCTCTGAGTTTTCGGCTCTCATAAACAATAGGGTGCTTGTCCTGCATAAGCACCGCTCCAATGCCCTCACCAGAAGCGTCGCACTGAAGCTCAAAAGGCTTCGAAAAATCTGGTAGTGCCAACACTGGACACGTAGTCATCAGCTCCTTGAACCTCACAAAACACTCATGTGCCTCAAGAGTCCAACAGAATGCACCTTTTTTCAACAAATCCGTCATAGGTGTTGCATAGCGTGAATAACCATTCACAAATCTGCGATAAAAACCACACAAGCCAAGAAATCCTCCCAGCTGTGTAAGGTTCGTCGGAGTAGGCCAATCTATAATAGCAGGGATCTTCTCAGGATCCATCCGCACTCCCTCTGCACTGATGATATGACCTAAGTAGAGCAACTCAGTCATCCCCAAATCACACTTGGACTCCTTGGCGTACAAGGACTCCCTCTCCAAAATGCTGAGCACTGTATCCAGATGAGCCAAATGCTCCTGCCAAGTCCTGTTGTAAATCAGAATATCATCGAAGAAGACAAGTACATATCTCCTCAGTAGTGAGTGGAAGACCCTATTCATGGTGGACTGAAATGTCACTGGCGCGTTGGTTAGCCCAAATGGCATCACCACAAACTCGAAGTGTCCACAATGACAACGGAATGCAGTCACGCTCAAACTTTGATCTGGTGATATCCTGATCTCAGGTCTATCTTCGTGAAATAACATGCACCATGGAGCTCATCAATAAGCTCATCTATACGAGGTATGGGGTACCTGTTTTTGATAGTCCTCTTATTCAGGACTGTAATCTATGCACATGCGAAGGGTACCATCTTTCTTCTTCACTAGGACAACTGAAGAAGCGAATGGTGATTTACTCGGTCGAATGTGACCCATCGCAAGCAGCTCCTTGATAGTCTTCTCTATCTCATCCTTAAGCCTCTTAGGATGCCTGTACGGAGTAATCATGACGGGCTTAGCGCCCTCCTCAAGCTCTATAATGTGCTCAATACCCCTATCTGGAGGTCTCCCTGGTGGAATATCACTGAAAACCTTCTCATGCTTAACTCTCAACTGCTGAATGTCAGGATGATACTCGGCCTTATGCTGTCCCTCCTGTATAGGTGCCAATGTGCACTCGGCAACCCACTCTACCATGTCATGCCGCATGAGTCTCTCCATCCGACGGAAGGAAATAGTCTTGACATTGCTGTCCCGAATGGCCTTCAGAATATGTGTCTTCCCATCCACATCAAACCGAATCTCCATGTCTTTGAGACGAAGAGTGACTTCCTCAAGGGAATGAAGCCACTTCATGCCCAAGACTAAATCAATATCTCCCATGTTCACCATGTAATAATCAGCCTTGAATTCATAGTTATTCAAGCGCAAGGGGAGATCCTTAATCATACGATCACACCTAAGAGTGTAACCATTGGCCACCTTAACCCTAATGCCTTCGAACTCCTCAGTTATGAGTCTGTGTTTCTCCACAAATCTAGCATCAATAAAATTGTGGGTGGCTTCTGTGTCAAGAAGGGTGATGACCCTTTGTCCTGCCAAAACTCCACGAAGTCTAAATGAACCTTCCTGCTGAATGCTAGATAGTCGTGCCTCCTGAATCTGAAGCTCTGACTCTACCTCTGCCTTAGGCTCTGAAGCCTCTGGTTCTGACTCCTCAGAACTCTCCTGCTGTTTGGAACTCTCAGATTCCGAATCCTAGTAATAAGCCCACATCACTCGATTGGCCTTGCCCTTAGGCCGCAAAGGACAATCATGGCTGGCATCGTAGGGACCTTTGCAGTAGAAGCAAAGCTTCTTCCTGCGTAAATCATTAAGAGCCTCGCGATCCAAGGGTGCTGCTGATTTACCCTTCGAGTCACTCTTAAAATCTGATTTCTCTCTGTTAAAATCTGATTTCTCTCTGTTTTTATTGAATCCCTTATTGTCCCTGAATGAAGAAGTGTTTCTGGAGTTGAATTTGCTGGATGGTGCTGCAAACTCCATGCTGTGTGCCTTCTTCATAGCTTCCTGTAACGAAGGAGGATCAAAGGCTTTGATCCAACCTCTCAATGGTTCCAACAGTCCCTCCATGAAAAGCACAACGAGATGCCTCTCTGAAATATTAGGAACCATAACTGACAGTCTCTGGAAGTCTCCTATGTAGGACTCCAAACTGCCACTCTGTCGCAACTGAGCCAAATCTCTGAAATAGGATTCTGGATCCTTCCTGTCAAAACGTTCCACCAACCTGTCAACGAACTCCTGGTATGTGGTGATACGATCGTGCTGGAGTGTCACCATCCCGTGATGCCACCAGTCATAAGCTGCTCCCTCAAGATGCAATGTAGCATACCTAATAGCATCCTCCTCAGCCATAGGACGCAATGTGAGGAAAGTATCAAGTTTACTGATCCAGGCCTGTGCTGTGACCTTGCCACTACCGTCAAACATAGCTAGAGTGAGTCTGTTTGTGGCATGCTTCAAATCACTATTATTATTATATCTAGGCCTCCAATCCTGTCGACCCCTGTGATGCTCTCTCCTCTGTGTGATAAATCTGTCAAAAGTAATCCTCTCTCTGACCTCAGGTGGTACTAACTCCCACTCATCGTTCACTGCCATAAGTGTATCAGCGAACAAATCCTCATGCTCCTCACCTGCAACAGCCTCATCGGGCTCCTATCTCACAAATGTAGGCCTAGTTGGCCTGTCTTCCGTCCGTGAAAAAGTCCTAGGTGCTCTCCGTGATCCTGCATCACTCCTGTTCTCGTCACGATGTGGTGACGCTCTCCTCGGCATACCTAACCTCTGGATTGCCACTGTCAACTGTTGTAGTACATCGTTGGACTGTCGTTGACCTGCTCGTAAATCTCTAAGAGTGTGTAGAACCTCTGCATCGTCCTGATCCCTAGGGTTTTGAGGAATATCTGTTATGTCAGCCATGGTACCCGGATCCCTGTTCAAACCCTGTTGCCTGTCAATCAAGGCTCTCCTGCGAGTATAATATCTGTGAGCCCCAACCTCTTGTGGTTGCATAAGAATGCTAAACCCTCAGGATGGCAGGATTTAGCTTTGATACCACTGTAGAAACCCCTGTTCTCACTAAACTCTGAATCTGTCTGTTTTTGCTTGTTTTGAGCGTTTTTGGTTTTTTTGGTGTTTTTGCATGAACAATTGAAAATGCGATTTTGAAATAAAATGATATAAAATCTCTAACAAATACAATAAGGACCAAACTAACATAAATAGACTTTGAAAACCTTAGCTATTGATTGTATTATTTTTCCACAGCTATTACAATGATAGATCTCTAACATGCAGACAAGATAAGATAAAATTATCAGATCAAAACCTGATTTGCAGCCGCCTGAAGAAACTGAAGAAATGGTACGGCTATCATGATAATCCACTTTCTCCCTCTGTTAAATGTTTGCAGATGATGCTAGAAGGATAGGCGCCCCTGCTGGGGAAGCTAGAATGCCAAAAATGAAAGCGCCTTGCTCAAGATGAAAAAGTATGGCTTTGTACCTGCTGGTACGGCCCTGCAGCAGCAAGGTACAGATCTGATGCAGCAGCAATAAACTTGTACACCTCTTGAAAAATGAGTCCAGACCTCAGGAAAATAGGCGCCTAAGAATAAGACCCCTTCGGGATGAATTTCAAACTCAAACCCCTGAATGATGCAATCTCTGATGAAGTTCTGTGATAACCTCAGAATGAAGCTACCTCTCTGAAAGCAATAAATCAGCTGGTATTTCACAGCCTCTGAACTGCAACACTGAAGATGGCTCGTTCTCCAATGCAAAACGAAAACTGGAACCCTTGGCTCTGTTCTCAGAAGGACTTAGCAAAAATTCAATTTTCAACATAATGAGCTCTTCACAATGAAAATCCCTTATATTCTCAAGAGGGTCGACTTTTTCCTCAAAAGGCATCATTTAAATAAAAGTTGAATTTTAACTTTTAATTTTTCAATAGTCTCGACACACTTTTAAATATAAAATATAATTAAAAAGTGGCCCCCTTCAATGTTGGTCGAACCCCTTCAAGAAATCACTTAAGTTATAAGCTTCAATAATTAATATTTAATTTGACAATTAAAATATTAATATCTTTCTCAATTTTCGTCCGATTAACGAACTGTCTGAAGCTGGAGAATAAGTGATTGATTTTGCACATGACCAAACCATACTGCTAAAAATAGCAGGGGTGCTCCGCTGAATGACCTAACTTACTAAAAATAGCAAGTCAGGCAAATGATGTCTGAACGACCCCGAACGAAAGCCAAACTGAACAATCCTGCAACTAGAGCTAAGCCAAGCCTCAACCAGACCCTCTATCCACCCTATCAGCCTACGAGGGTCACATAATAGGCTAATCAATGATCTGAGAGATGTCAATTGGAAGGGGACATTACATAAATCTTGCATGATTCTAGTCTTGATATTTCTTTGGGATAGTTATAAACTGTTAGTAATCTCTCTCTAAAACGCTTCCAAGACGAATTAAGGAGCAAGAGGGTAATGAGAGATTGCACAAAGAGGAAGAGCTTCAGGCATCTTGTGAGGAAGTCATGCCGACCGAAGAAATGATCAAGCTTGAAGTCATAGCTTGCAGCCATGAGACTGAGTTGATGGCTGGAGACATCTCTCGAAGATGAAGAACCTATTCAGGTTGTCATTGTGATCAGTTACTTCGAAGGAGTTAAAATCCAAGGATTCAAGGCTCAAGTTGAGAGCATGATCGGGAAAAGGATTGAGGTCCTGAGCTCTATCAATGATAGGATTTCACTTCCGGAAGATTTCTTTGCAATCCCTGAGGCAAGGATCAAGAAGGAGTTTTGTGACTCACTGAGAAGATGTGAAGATTACTGTATTGCAAGGCTAGGTGCTAAATCCTTGAAGGACCTCTTCAGCTGCTGAGATCATAATTGCTCAAGACAGTCATCTGGATTTGGCATTGGTAGCTCCACAAACCTATTCATAATAAAGTGATCTAGGATGAGGTCAACAGGGACAGTCCTAAACTCTTGCAAGTCATTAGTACCAGAGGTGTGTGCTGGAAACCATTTCTCTAAGGAAAGCATTGCAGGCAATCTTGGACGAGGAGGTCAGAAGGTTGATGCAAGAACTTGGAGCTTCAGAGGGAGTCAAGACTACATTCATTAATGATGTAATTGAAGATGAGGCTCCTCGTGCTTGGTATGAGAGATACCTGATGAGCTTGGGTTTCTCCTAGAATGATGTTGATTCAAACCTATACTTCAAGAAGTATAGCAGAGGCCTAATGAGAGCATTTTGAATCAAGGGAAGTATACAATAGACATCTTGAAGAGATTTGGTATGATGGATTGGAAATCCATGTCTACTCTGATAGAGACCAATTTTTAGAAGCTAAAGGAGGCTGCAGCTAGTTCAGATCTGGTGGATCCTACTATGTACAGGCAATTAATTGGATTGTTGATGTATCTAGTCAATACTAGACCAGATATTTGCTATGCAGTGAGTGCACTTAGTCAGTTCATGTGTGAACCAAGGAAAATACATCTAGTTGTAACGAGGCATATCTTGAGGTACTTGCGTAGTACAGTTGGGTATGGCCTGAGATATTCTTCTAGTGTGGACTTGAAGCTGCATGGATAAACTGATTCTGATTGGGCAGGGTGTGTCGCTGATCGGAAGAGCACCTCTAGATGTTGTTTCAGTTTGGGGTCTACAATGATCTCCTGATGTAGCAGGAAGCAGTCTTCAGTGGCACTGAGCACCGCAGAGGCCAAGTATATTGCAGCTTGTGTGGCAGCTCGAGAAGCAGTGTGGCTTCGGAAGCTCCTTGCAAGATTGTTTGGACAATCGATGGAGCCTACTGTCATTCATTGTGATAATCAAAGTTGTGTGAAGCTTTATGTCAATCCAATGTTTCATGACAGAACTGAACATGTTGAGATCAAATACCACTATATCAAAGATATGGTATTGAGGAAAGCAATCCAGTTGAAGTATATCAGCACTGATGAGCAGACGGCAGATATTCTCACCAAGCCTCTCTCCAGAATAAAGTTTGTGTACTTTCGAGACAAGCTTGGTATGGTGGAGAATGAAGCCCTAGCTAAGAGGGAGTCTCAGCATCAGTGATCTTCTTTAATGCATTTCTCTCTCTGAAAGGGATTTGAGGTGCAAGCCCTTGTTAATGCATTTCTCTTTGTGAGAGAGATTTGAGGTGAAAGCCCTTGTTTCCACCCTCTGGAAGTAGCCATGGTGGATGTCATGTGTGTGACTCCATGACATACATCACGTGAGAGAGTCTGTGATGATTTTCTTGTACTTGTGCTTTTAACCCTATGGGAGTAGCTATGGTGAACGTCACGATGAGGTGATGACATCACGTTGAGTGATTCTATGATGGGCACTTGTGCACATTTACCATTCATGGGAGTTGCCATGATGGTTGATATCACGATGAGGTGATATGGTTCATTTACCATTCATGGGAGTAGCCATGTTGGTTGATATCACGATGAGGTGATATGTTTCTTTTCCACATATGGGAGTAGCCATTGTGGTTGACATCACGATGAGGTGATATGTCTTATACAGTTGGAAGTATCCTCCCTAGTTGAGAGGGAGTGTTGATGTTAAATGGACAGCAACGTCGGGCTTCTACTTCCAGCCCAGTTCGTTTCATGAAGAACAAATTAAATACATAGCCCATTGGCTATTTAATTTGTCAAGGCGATTTTTTTAAGAGACACGTCACTTATAAAATAATATTTTATCTATTTGTTATTTCATGATTGATCCTTGAGGTCGACCCTTCCTAATCGGCGATTGTTTTGAAGGGACATTTCATTTCATGGAGGCCAACATTATACTTGAAGATGTTTTGAAGGGACATTTCATTTCATGGAGGCCAACATTATACTTGAAGAGTCGCATCCTTTGGAGACTTCTCCAATCGAATAGTATATATAGAAGATGTTGTTCGATCCTTATGCATTCACTTCACTTGTTCATTCGATATTCATATATGCGAGTTGGTGTAAGAAGAAGTCATAAAAGAGCAGACCGATATACTTGAAGAAGGCTGAGTGTGTCATCTGGCATTATATTATTTCTGTGTTGGCATCAGATTGCAGTGCTCTTACTTGGCCCCATAATTGGCCTCCTTGTAAAGGAGACTATCGTTTATCATTCAATATATAAGTGATATATTGTTGCTGGGTTTTTCTCCCTCAAGAGGAGGGTTTTCCCAGGGTATATTCTGTGTTTGTGTGTTGATTTTTTGAATTAAATCTGCTTATTTACATCTGATCATAAAAAACTAACAATATACACCAGCAAATGAAGAGATCCATTTGTGGAGGAATGAAGATGTAATGTCCCCAATCCTTTAGAGTTTGATTTACTCATTATTGATTGATTGCATTTGATCAATAAATATTTTGCGCAACAGTATCAATCATGGCTGAAGGCTTAGAACGATGTGATGATTATTCCTCTATACTGATAACACATGGCGTCATGGAAAAACCAAACTCAGATTACTCATTATGGAGACGAGCCTGCTTACCTACCCGATTCTCCTAAGCCACCATGTAAAGGAAAAGACAAGTGATATCATGAGCCGACTTCCTTAGTGGTTATATATATATATATTGCCTAAGCTAATGTGGAGTTTCTGTTTTCAAAATGGAGCGATTATATAAATGATACATAAGCAGCGATTCAGATAAAAAGAATGCAGCGAATTAAGAATGGCATAGGAGCGATGGATTAGAGAATATGAAGCAGCATTGATAATGTAATTGGGCAGCGATGATGAATATATGTGTGAGAGCAGTGAATTCTAAGATTATTGTGAAGACAGCAACTTAATTGTTGGAAGGCAGCAAATTAATCATAACATACCAGCGATCATGATAAATTTCATTTAATGAGCAGAAATTAAGAAAGACGTGATCATGAGCCAACAGATGAAGATTGATTGGAACTTGCGATCTCATAGAAATTAATCTCATCATCAAATTTGCTTAAAAGTAATCACTGGAAGATATAGTGCAATTTTATTAAAGCATGCTAAAAGATAAGATTTACTCTTGATGTGGTACGATTTATTATTCAACTTCAGTTTATTAAACAAAGTCGATTTAATATGAAAGGATGCTATTTATTCATGAAGAGAAGTGATTCATAAATGAAGCGGTGCGATCTTTCACAAAGGACATGATACTTCACAAAGATTGCAATCTTTGAGATCAATATATATATTTGATTCAAATTCAGATTTGGTGGAAATTCAGATTTGGTGGAGATGTAGAGTGTTGAATGTGAGACAAAGGTTATATCATTCAAATTCAAGAAGATTTAAAGATGAGAAGATGAAGAATAATTCAGATTTATATCAACATTTATGAAGAGAGTGTTAATGTTGTGCAAGAAGAAAGAACATGTGTGAAGTGTGGAAGAAGAACAGGACATGTGATGTAGGAGCTTATAAGTATGAACATATAAAAGTGAGTGTGGTATATATTGAATATAAGGTGTGTGTGAGAGACACAAAGATATACCTAAGAATACACCAAAAGGGCATGAGAATACATATGTAGATTTAAAGAAAACATATGAGGAGTGTTGGCGTTTAAATTGGCACCTCTGGAATGCAGATTTGAAACGGACAGCTATGCACAGATAAACTGCTCTTCAAATTAGGAGGGGAAGCTCCCTCTTGCTGATGGTATTTCAAGAAAGTAAACTAAAACTAAGTTGCCTATCTTTTTGATCAGCTAGAGCACAAGGTTTATAAAACACAAACGCCGCAGCTGAGATTTTCTGATTTAAGAACTTCGACAATGACAAATTTAAGCTAAAGACGTTTCTAACTTCTCAAGTAATACGCAGAGCATGAGAAACTAGAAATGAACAAGGTTGATTCTCTGACAAAGTGCTTCAATAAACTCTTTTCCAACAAACATCTACACACTTCAATGTAAGCTGAAATTAAGATCATAAAAGCATAACACAAATAACGGAAATCTGAGACATTATACCGAAGCAAAGGAGGCTCATGATTTTATTTCTCAAACTTCTAGAACAAAGATTATCCTAACACATGCACGAAATGAAATATTCCGAGCCAAATTTTTTTTCAAATTTTTCAATAACAATTTACAAACAAACGCACCCGTTAAGGTTAGATCTAAACCAAACGATGCTGAAGCAACTCTAACCAGAATGTACACCAGGATCCTGATGTGGGCAAGGTGTGAGCATTGGTCAGAGGATCTGAATGTAGGAACAGAACTGGAAGGAACTCTAACCAAGAATGGCGCCGATGATGGCGAGCATATGGTCAGAGGATCTTCTACACTACAAGTATTGAAAGAAAACTCAACACCAAGTATGTGCTACCCAATCCAGTATGGAGTTGAGGCAACCATATGGCGGAGTGCTAAGAATTACAATGCTTTGAAGGGAATAAGCTAGAATGCTGAAAGTAACTCGACACCCAGAATGTGCTTTCTAACCCGGAGTGGGAAAGGAGCTACCATAGGGCGGAGATAAAGAAATTACAATTGCAATTACTGAATGTAAAGTTGAGCATTACAAAATCAAAATAAGCAAGAATAACAACTGCTGTGAGTACTACTGTCAGCTTACAATATGAAAGATAATGCCTTGCTATCAATGTAAATCAACATGTAAATAGAGCTGCAACAATATATATTGAGTTTCCTTCACTGAATAATAAGGCTTGGATCAAAAACTCAATTATTAAAGCCAACCTGACAATCTGATTTGTGACAATCCTGTTTTCCATGTGCATGAACAGCAGCCCTGAAACTCACAAATTCACTCACAACTTGCTCCAAACTTAATCAAATTTCATGAGACGAATTGCAAAATGATCCCAGGAAGATGGCGACCAAATTAGAACACTGAAACTCACTCAAAAGACCTTAAGTAATTTATGCACGAAAATCAATGCAAGTACAGATGGTACGGCCCAGCAAGAAGTTCGACCTGCCTTTAAAAATTCAAAACTTCACTAATAAATCTACAAACTGGAGAAAAGGGTCGCCCCTACCAGACAGAAAGAAATAGACAGTACCCAGAAGGATCTTTTTGGTATTTTTTGACTTATGAATAAAAAGGACAATCTGTTGTACTAAAAATGCAATTTCCAGAATTTCTCTAACATGCATAAATCTGAACTAGAAAGCCACAAGCTGATTACAATGCACAAATCCCAATGCAAGACTCTCAAACTATACTATCTCACCACTAGTTGCTATCTTTCAAGCGGGAAGCAATGCCAAGCTAGGAGGCGTACATTCCTCGAAGCAATCCCAAAGCCAATCCGGCAGCATAACATTCCTGTAGACAAAAGATGCTAAAATGAGAACCAAAGGCTTCCTTTTATAATTTGCCGTTCACCTTCTCAAAACCCTAAACTTCCTTTCATAGTCAAACTCTAATCCCCAAAAGATGGCGTCCCTTTCTTCAAAGCTGTAATTTTGACTTTTAATTATAATTTTATTCCTTCCTTGAAGTTGGCGTCCAACTTATGCTTGGAATAAATCTTTAAATAAAGATATAATTAATTCTTTAAATGAGGCGCCCACCATAAAGAACATCTTTTAAAACAACTTAAAGTGAAGTTGCTAGGCCAAGGGGGTCAATGTTAAAATATAACATTAAAACATGACTTAATTAAAAATAATCCAACTTATCTCTCCAGTTATGCCCCAAAGCCAAAATTGAGTAAGCCAACTGAGTCGACTGAAGAGGAAGGTCAACTGTGCCGAGACCAATAGGACCACTGCACGAAATAGAATTTACTAAAAATAGTAAATTCCAGAAAATGCTCAGAATGCCAAGAGAAAAATATCACTGCGAAGCCCACAGAAAACCCAGAAGGAATCCGCAGTTCAATCACCAATTCACGAGCAATCGCAATCTCCATACAAGTAACCCTAATCAAACTGTCCGAGTAGCCTACGGGTCTCCAGAATAGGCCAACGGTCATCTAAGAAGATCATGCTCGAGAAGGGGACATTACAGTCCGCCCTCCCCAAGATTGCTTGTCCTCAAGCAATCGCAACTCTGGATGCTGCAGAATCTCATCATTCTCCCAAGTTGCATCCTCTAAAGGCAAATTTTTCCACTTCACCAAGTATTCTCTGATCGTTCTTTTCCTCAAAGAACGCTCATGAGAATCAAGAATCTCCTCTGGAATTAAAACCAACTGTCCTTCTTCATCCAAAGGAGGCAACTGTGATGAAGCAATAACATTATGTCCAAGCGCCTACTTGAGGCGAGACACGTGGAAGACATTGTGCACTTTGCTACTTGAAGGTAGCTCCAACTCATATGCTACTGCTCCCACCCTTTTGATAACCTTGAACGGCCCATAGAAGCGAGGTTTGAGCTTCTCAGCTCCACTTTTCTTGAGAGTAGACTGTCTGTAAAGCTGTAGTCGGAGATAAACCATATCCCCAACCTCGAAAGAGCGCTCAACACGCCTCTGATCAGCATACATCTTCTGCTAATTCTGTGCACTCTGAAGATTGTTCTTCAATGATTTCATGATGTCTTGACTCTGCTACAATAAGTCCTTGGCTTGAGGAGCTTTGCTATCACCAAACACCAAATCAGCAAAGCTAGGTGCTTCATAACCATAAAGAGCCAAGAAAGATGACATCTTTATTGACATATGAAAGAAAGAATTATAACAGTACTCGCCTATGTGAAGCCACTTAACCCACGCCCTTTGCTGTTTCGAAACATAGTTTCTCAAGTAGCCTTCCAACCACTTGTTCACTATTTCAGTTTGTTCATCTGTTTGGGGGTGATAACTAGTGCTTGGAGTAAGCACAGTACCACTCATTTTGAAGACCTCTTGCCAAAAGTGCTTAGGAACTTACTGTCCCTATCACTCACAATGTTTTTTGGCAGCCCATGTAACCTAAACACCTCATGAAAAAACAGATTTGCAACTTGAGTTGCTGAAAAAGAGCTGGTAATGGCGAAGAAGTGAGCAAATTTTGTTAGTCTATCCACCACCACATAGATACAATCCTTCCCTTGGACCTTGGGCAACCCTGTGATGAAGTCCATCGATATGCTTTCCCATTTTTGATTGGGAATAGGAAGAGGTTGCAGCAAACCAGCTGGTAGAGTATGCTCATTCTTGTTCATTTGACAAACAGGACACTCCTGAATGTAGCGTTGAACTTCTCCTTTCAACCCTTTCCAAGAAAATCTTTCCCGGATCTGCCTATATGTCTTAAAGAATCCTTGGTGACCAACAAGCGGAATGTCATGAAATGTCAACAAAATCTTCTTCCTGAGCTTAGAATCAGCCACCAGAAAGATTCTACCCTTGTAGTGTATCAACCCCTCAAGCACCTTGTACCTTTCGTCATGAAAAGTACCCTCAATGATGCTGGTTGCAAACTGATTTTCGGCATAATCAGCAAGCAACATGTCCTTCCAATCAGTGGTAAGCTCACACAATGAGCTCAAATGGGGTCTCCTAGACAGAGCATCAGCCACAATGTTATTTTTCCCTTTGACATACTCAATGTCAAAGTCGTAAGCTTGAAGCTTACTCACCCACTTTTGTTGCCTCTTGTTTAGATCCTTCTGATGCATGAAGTGTTTAAGACTATTGTGATCAGTCTTAACCACGAACTTGTTTCCCACCAAGTACTGTCTGAACTTAGCTAATGCATGCATCATGGCAAGCATTTCCTTGTCATAAATGGAGTAGGTTCTTTCAACACCTCTTAGCTTCCTACTCTCGAACACTATTGGATGTTTGTTTTGCATCAAGACAACCCCAACTCCTTCACCGGATGCATCACACTGTAGCTTGAAAGGCTTGGAGAAATCCGGAATAGCCAAAACCGGACAAGAGCTCATGATCCTCTTAAACTTATCAAAAGTAGTTTGAGCCTTTTCTAACCAACAAAAGGCTCCCTTTTTCGTGAGATCAGTAAGAGGAGCAGCATTCTATGAGTAGCCTTTCACAAATCTACGATAAAATCCACACAGACCCAAAAACCCTTTCAACTGAGTCAAGTTCTCAGGAGGTGGCCAATCAACAACTGCCTTGATCTTTTCAGGATCAACCTTTACTCCCTCAGCACTGATTATGTGGCCAAGGTAAAGTAACTCCTTCATTCCAAATTCACATTTGGACTCTTTGGCAAACAGGCTCTCAGATTCTAAGATGCTAAGTACTTCCTCCAAGTGCTTGAGATATTCTTTCCAAGTCTTGCTGTAAATCAAAATGTCATAGAAGAATATCAACACAAACCTCCTTAACTGCTTTTGAAAAACTCTGTTCATACAAGACTGGAAGGTAGCAGGAGCATTAGTCAGCCCAAATGGCATGACTAGAAACTCGAAGTGGCCATAGTGACATCTGAAAGCTGTCTTCTCAACATCAGACCCTCTCATTCGAATCTGGTGGTAGCCCGATCTCAAATCGATCTTCGAGAAGAACTTGGCCCCATGTAGCTCATCAATGAGCTCGTCTATCCTTGGAATGGGGTATCGGTTTTTGATGGTGCTTTGATTCAAAGCACGATAGTCCACACACATGCGCATGGTACCATCCTTCTTCTTCACAAGAACCACTGCAGATGCGAAAGGGCTCTTGCTTGGACGAATGAAACCATCTCCAAGAGCTCCTAAATGTTTTTCTCGATATCATCCTTCTGCTTCTTAGGATACCGATAGGGAGTTGTAATAACGGGTTTAGCTCCTTCCTTGAGCTCTATGATATTCTCCGAACCCCGCTCAGGTGGTGGTCCAGGAGGTAGATCAGCAAATACCTTGCTCTTCTCTGTGAGTAAAAAGACTGAACATCAGGAGGATAGTCTCTTTTAGTGTCAACCGGACTAGCAGGAAGAATCATACATTCTGCAACCCACTCAACTTGATCATGACGAACCAGCCTTGCCATTCTCTTGAATGACACAACCCGAGGACCCCCATTGGACATTCCTCTAAGAACTATCCTCTTCCCATCGGATTGAAACTTGAGCTCCATAGTTTGCAGATTTAAGGAGATCTCTCCAAGGGAACGCAGCCATTGAATGCCTAGAACGGCATCCGTGTCTCCAATGTTGACTACATAGAAGTCGTCCTTGACTTCATAATTTCCCAACTGCATAGTCATGTTTGAGATCTTCTTGGTGCATGAGATATGGAATCCATCAGCAACCATGACCTTGAAGCCTTCAAACTCTTCTGTTTGCAGCCCCTTCTTTGCCACCACAACTTCATCAATGAAGTTATGTGTTGCCCCGGTGTCAATCAAAGCAACTATTCGCTGCCCCTTAATCATCCCTCGAACCTTGAAGGATTCATTCCTTTGAAAGCTCGAAAGTTGAGCCAAAATTCCTCCGCTTTCCTTTTCATCTTCATTCTCTTCTGGAACTCTTTCCATGTCACTATCTTCAAAATCAGATTGCTGGTCTGAAAAATCAGAATTACTTTCACCAGTTGAATAGTACTCAATATGATTAAATTTAACTCCCTTTGGGCAAACATGATCTTGAGACCATTTTTCCCTACACCGGAAACATAACCCCTTTCTTCTGAGTTCATTCAATGTCTCAGGATCCAATCTTGTGACATGAGGATTATGCTGAGGTCTCAAAGGAAGTCTTTGATGAGGTGTTTTTCCTTTATCCCCTTTGTGGAAGGATGGCCTGGGTTGAAACTTTGCCTTAGGAGCTGCCCACTCCATGTTTCTTGCCTTCTTCATGGCCTCCTGTAGGGTGGGTGGATCGAAAGCTTTAATCCAACCCTTAAGTGGTTCCATCAATCCTTCACTGAAAAGGATCACCAACCGCCTCTCTGTGATTCCAGTGACCATGACTGAAAGTCTCTGGAACTCAGCTATGTAGGCATCAACCGTGCCATACTGCCTCAACTGTGCCAATTCTCTGAAATGTATTTCAAGATCTTTTTTCTCAAATCTCTCGATGAGCCTATTGGTGAACTCATCATAGGTTGTGATAGACCGATGACCCAAGGTGACTAGGCCATGGTACCACCACTCGTGCGCCACCCCATCTAGGTGTAACATAGCGAACTTAATCGCCTCCTCTTCCGCCATGGGTCTAAGAGCTAGATAGTTATCTAGCTTTTGTATCCAAGCTCAAGCTGACCTGTTATCACTCCCGTCATAGTGTGGAAGTATAACCTTGTTGACAGCTTGATACAAATCCCCTTGAACAGTTGGTCTTCTTTGCTCATAATGTCTCCCTTGTCCCTTATTCTTTCTTTTATGATCCATAAAATCATTATAGGACATATCCATCTTGATGTCATCAGAAAGAGAGTCATACTCCGCACGGCCAAGTCTCAACTGCTCCACGAATGAAGCATTCTCTTCAGGCTCAGGTTGAGTGTTTACTGGTGCCAAGAAGGTGGGTTTGAATGGCTTGGCTGAGATGTAAGTGTTGTTTGAAACAGGCTGAGCTGCATGTCCATCATGCTGGTTGGAGGCACTGTGTTCTCCTCTATGTCCAGGGTTAATCTATGGAGTTGTGTTCTGACCCACTTTCCCCATCATGAGAGATACCATATCCATTAAGGCATCCATCTTCCTTTCAAATCTCTTTCCCGGACTTATCGATCTCTCTCTTCCCTTTCCACTATCATCTCTGTTGCTGGTAAACCTCTCGTTACCCCCGACTGATCTCTCACCTTCTGCCATATCTGTTTCCTGAGAAGACTCCCAATGAGCCCTCAAGACTTCTGAAGCTGTCTGACCTTTTGGAGCCCGATAGAATTGAAACTGACTCGCAGCCTTCTTGTCTTCCCTTGCAATGTATCTCTTTTCTCTGTCACTAATAGACAATATGTTTCACAGGATGGCAAGATCTTGGCTCTGATACCACTAAAATATTTCGAGCCAATTTTTTTTTCAAATTTTTCAATAACAGTTTACAAACAAACGCACCCGTTAAGGTTAGATCTAAACCAAACGATGCTGAAGCAACTCTAACCAGAATGTACACCAGGATCTCGATGTGGGCAAGGTGTGAGCATTGGTCAGAGGATCTGAATGCAGGAACAGAACTGGAAGGAACTCTAACCAAGAATGGCGCCGATGATGGCGAACATATGGTCAGAGGATCTTCTACACTACAAGTACTAAAAGAAAACTCAACACCAAGTATGTGCTACCCAATCCGGTATGGAGTTGAGGCAACCATATGGCGGAGTGCTAAGAATTACAATGCTTTGAAGGGAATAAGCTAGAATGCTAAAAGTAACTCGACACCCAGAATGTGCTTTCTAACCCGGAGTGGGAAAGGAGCTACCATAGGGCGGAGATAAAGAAATTACAATTGCAATTACTGAATGTAAAGTTGAGCATTACAAAATCAAGATAAGCAAGAATAACAACTGCTATCAGTACTACTGTCAGCTTACAATATGAAAGATAATGCCTTGCTATCAATGTAAATCAACATGTAAATAGAGCTGCAACAATATATATTGAGTTTCCTTCACTGAATAATAAGGCTTGGATCAAAAACTCAATTATTAAAGCCAACCTAACAATCTGATTTGTGACAGTCCTATTTTCCATGTGCATGAACAGCAGCCCTGAAACTCACAAATTCACTCACAACTTGCTTCAAACTTAATCAAATTTCATGAGACGAATTGCAAAATGATCCCAGGAAGATGGCGACCAAATTAGAACACTGAAACTCACTCAAAAGACCTTAAGTAATTTATGCACGAAAATCAATGCAAGTACAGATGGTACGGCCCAGCAAGAAGTTCGACCTGCCTTTAAAAATCCAAAACTTCACTAATAAATCTACAAACTGGAGAAAAGGGTCGCCCCTACCAGACAGAAAGAAATAGACAGTACCCAGAAGGATCTTTTTGGTATTTTTTGACTTATGAATAAAAAGGACAATCTGCTGTACTAAAAATGCAATTTCCAGAATTTCTCTAACATGCATAAATCTGAACTAGAAAGCCACAAGCTGATTACAATGCACAAATCCCAATGCAAGACTCTCAAACTATACTATCTCACCACTAGTTGCTATCTTTCAAGCGGGAAGCAATGCCAAGCTAGGAGGCGTACATTCCTCGAAGCAATCCCAAAGCCAATCCGGCAGCATAACATTCCTGTAGACAAAAGATGCTAAAATGAGAACCAAAGGCTTCCTTTTATAATTTGCCGTTCACCTTCTCAAAACCCTAAACTTCCTTTCATAGTCAAACTCTAATCCCCAAAAGATGGCGTCCCTTTCTTCAAAGCTGTAATTTTGACTTTTAATTATAATTTTATTCCTTCCTTGAAGTTGGCGTCCAACTTATGCTTGGAATAAATCTTTAAATAAAGATATAATTAATTCTTTAAATGAGGCGCCCACCATAAAGAACATCTTTTAAAACAACTTAAAGTGAAGTTGCTAGGCCAAGGGGGTCAATGTTAAAATATAACATTAAAACATGACTTAATTAAAAATAATCCAACTTATCTCTCCAGTTATGCCCCAAAGCCAAAATTGAGTAAGCCAACTGAGTCGACTGAAGAGGAAGGTCAACTGTGCCGAGACCAATAGGACCACTGCACGAAATAGAATTTACTAAAAATAGTAAATTCCAGAAAATGCTCAAAATGCCAAGAGAAACATATCACTGCGAAGCCCACAGAAAACCCAGAAGGAATCCACAGTTCAATCACCAATTCACGAACAATCGCAACCTCCATACAAGTAACCCTAATCAAACCGTCTGAGTAGCCTACGAGTCTCCAGAATTGGCCAACGGTCATCTAAGAAGATCATGCTCGAGAAGGGGACATTACACAAAACAAGAACTTGCAGCTAAAGAGGCTTGCAAACTTGTTCTTACACAAAAGGGACAGCGATTACAACAACTACTTGTTGGCTAAAAGAGACTCAACAATTCGCTATCATAAACACAAGTGAACTGACACAGAATAACAACTTGTTGGCTAAAAGAGACTCAGCAATTTACTATCACAATAACCGTTAAAGAAAACTAATGAGCAAAGGCTCTTATTTATAGGCAAGCAGAGGAGTAGGGAACCCTAAAATCTCTTTGCTTTTACAATCTAGGGCTTGCTCAACAAGCAAGCTTTATTTCTAAATCTAGAAAGAAGATAACGTCTAACACCTAAGAAAGCAGGAAAAGCGGGAAACACCAACTATTACATTTATCTTCTTTATCTTCTTCAAAGAATGGATAAGAATCGTTCCCAGAATAGAAAGAAAGCGGAAAGAAAGCTTCTAGATGAAAGCTGCTTTAAATCTCAATCATATCCGCTAAAAAGAAGGAAACTGGGTCTTGATCAGGTGCATTGATACTATCTAAGGCAATATTCTAATCCTCCAAGATCTCTTCGCCTTCTATGATCAAACTTAGAGAATCCCTCTCTTCTTTGGCTGCTTTATGAGTTTTGTTCTTGAAAAACATCGCTGCCCGAAAAGATGACTCACTAATTGATAACTTGGTGGCTCTGCAACTTTATGTTTCTAACACCCGTCTTGATTTCCATTAGAAGAGTATTGCACAACTCTTTTCTGATACCTTTCCTTTTTCTCATATCACACCTCCACGTGTTCTTCAGCGGAGATGATGAAGTTTTCAGTCCATGGTGGTATTGAGAACGTACTTCTCAACCTCATCTGTTCAGATAATCATGATACAACACTTGTTTGGCTCTGAATTTGATGGGAGTGTATTCCATACTGAAAACCTTGAAGATTGCCTGTAAACTTGACCATATTCTGACAAGTTTTGCACACTTTCTAATTTTAGCCTAATGATTTTCTTCTTCAAACGGACGAATTTTTCAAGATTTTTCTGAGACAGATTTTGTTCAAAATTTCGTTACAAGAAGACCCAGATCGTTTGTTTTTGAAAATTTTGAGTGTAGACTGAAAAAGCAGCAAACCCTAATTTCTTCAATTCTCACCAAAAAAAGTTGGCAACTGGGTTTTGTTCAGAATATAATTTGGAATGAACCCAGTTGATCTAATTTGAAAAACACTGAGGGCTGATCGAAAAAGCAGCCAACCCTAGAATTTGAAATTTTCTTGAAAAAGTTGTAATATGGGTTTTCTTCAGAAGACTGTTTTGAGAGGACCCAGATGATCAAAATTTGTAAACCCTAAGGATTTCACTGACATGCAAACAAAAAAACAGCTGCTGCAACTTGATGAAAATTTCTTGAAAAATTCTTCAGAAGAATGAGTTGAGTAGACCCAGAAGGCTGAAAATTAAAAATCTTTGACCACCTCCTTCAAAAATTCGATGTTCTGGATGAAAAAAGCATGAAAAAGCAAGGCCTTATGTTGTTGGTCTAAAAATTACTCATAAAAATCAGCGACCTTGAGTTCTTGAATTTTGAAATATTACTTCAAACTTGCTGCTCCAACTTTCTCCTTTGAATGCTCCCTGCAAAAATAATGAAAATTACACTGAAGAGAGGTGTTAAATAGACTTAGGGTTTGAAATAGGTTTGTTTTATTTTGCTTTTATCTTCAAGACCCTAAACTTGGCATGTGCAATGAACTTGGACATCCTCTTCTTCTTGCCATCTTTAAAATTTTGAAAATTTTGAAAATTCTACTAAGGCATTGAAAGTTGGGCGCCCTTCTTGGCTAGGGGCGCCCATTTTCTCCAGAGTTAGCCACTTTTTTGAGAATTTTCAACTTTTTTTCCATTTTGACCCTTGGTTTGACCTCGATCTCCGGCTTCCAAATTGATCCGATGAACGAGCTGGATGATTCATCGCGTAGCCTAACTGATTCTGAGAAGATTGTTCTGGAGGCACCTCTGGCGAAAAACTTCGTTTTGACCTTCAAATTCATGGGAGCCTATTTCCTCCAGGGGCTCCAAACTTTCACAGTGTTAGCCATTTTTGCATGATTTTCAAGTTCTTCATTTCCCTTTGATCTTCTGATGAAATCTTGATTCCGGGAGCTACGCTAATCTGATTGACTGGCCGACAGGTTCATTGGATAGCTTGGCTGAAACTAACGAGATGATCTTAGACACTTCATTGACGAATTCCATCATCTCAGAGCTCAAAATCTTGGGCACCCTTTCTCTCCAGGGGCGCTCAACTTGACCAGACTTGGCCATTTTTATGATATCTTCGCCACTTTCTCTTCTACAGATGATCCTGCCTGATCTGGTGTTCCGGAGCTCGGATTGATTGATGGTTGGGCTTGTTGCGAAGCTAAGAAGATTTTGGAGGGGGTTCTCTAGGAGCCACTTTGTCAAAAAGTTGAATTTGAGGCACCATAAGTTTGGGCGCCCCTGGGCACCTGGGGCACTGAACTTCACCAAAGTTAGCCATTTTTCTGTATTTTCTTCTCTTTTGACTTTGACTCTTGTCAAACCCTCTATTCCGCCTGTTGGATTTGGTGACTTCCATCTCCGATTGACGTGTCGGTGATCTCATTGGAAAGCATGATCAATTCTAAGGAAGTCACCTTGGGGGCTATACTGGCAAAATCATCCATTTGGGCCTTTGAAATCATCAGTGCCTTTCTCTTCTAGGGGCGCCCATTTGCTCTAGACTTCAAATATTTTTCATTAGATTTTATCTTCAAGTTTAAACCTTCATTCTATATCTTCACCTCGATCTGGATTTTCCGGAGAATGACAAGTCGGATGCTCTGACGAAGACACCCATTGCGAAGCTATCTGAATTCTGGAGAGATTGAGCATATTTGCAAACCCTTACTACTAATTTAGGCCCCTCAAAAAGCTAGGCGCCCCTGGGCACCAGGGGCACTGAAAGTTCCCAGAGTTAGAAAAATTTCTGATATTTTCATGATTTTCACTCTATCTCCTGTTTGAAACTGCTTCGTTTGATCTCGAATTCCAGGTGACTGGATGATCTGTTGACTGCACCACCGGACTCACTGCAGAGTTGGAAGGATTCTGAACAGCTTTGTCTGCGAGCTCAAACCCTAATTCCATTATTTGATGCCCTAAAAAGATGGGCGCCTATCTTCTCTTGTGGTGCCCATGGTTGGCAGTGTTAGAAAATTTTCACAATTTCCACCTTCTTCTCTGTTCTTCGTGCTTGTTCACCAACTCGCCTTATGTTCAATGCTTGAGTGTTGAATGTGATGCCTGGCAGCTGACTGACCTCCATTGATGACCTCAGAGCTCCTGATATGCTTCTAAAAAAGTAGAATAGACCCACTAGGGTAAAATTGATCTTTTTGAGATTTTGACTGCACCAGCCTAATATGGAAGTATTTTGAGCCAATCAGAATTAGTTTGACCCCTATCGGACCGAATTTCTATTTTTAGAAAGTTTTTTCAGTATCCGTTTCGAAAGAAACCCAGAAAAAAGTTACTATTTTTAGGAAATTTCTAAAAATAGCAGTTTTCCTAAAAAGTAGGAATGAAAAAAAATTGAGATCTGGGTTTTGTAGATTAGGTCGCTCTGAGCAAACCTAGATCATTAGATTTTGGGAATTTCACATTTTGACCCCTCATGCAAGACAAGCACACCCAAATTTTGACCTTTTTTGACAGATTTAACAAGACTTTTACTCATTTCTTCAAAATGTATAAGTGTAACAAAATTTTTAATTTTGGGGTACAACAAGGAGAAAGAATATATGAAGAAGTGTGTTGAGTATTTTGGAAGAAGGGATATCATATATGCATCAGCAGACCTATAAAGAATGAAGAGAAGATTGTTCAAGACATATTTATGAGTACATGGTAGCAGATACATAAGCATATATGTATGCAGTTTTTATAAGAGTCTTTTAAAGAATTATAAAGAGAAATAAGTACAGATTTGAAGGGATTAAAGCAGATTTTGAAGAAGAGTTCATAGCAGGTTGAGAAGAAAGTTCTGAAGAAAATTCGAAGGCAGTTCAAGAACAAGTTTATTGCATATTTGGTGAAGACCAAAATCGTCCATCATTCATTGAAGAAGCAACATTGAAGATGGAACATTGTTTTGTAAGTTATTATTTTTGCTAAGTTGGTGCTTGGCAAGTGGGGTTGGTGCTCCTTGTAGGTTGGTGCCTACTAAATCAAAGATAGGAGTTAGTGCTCCTTGTGGGTTGGTGCCTACTAAATTGTGAAAGTTGGTGATTCAAGTAGGTTGGTGCCTACATTCATTGTAAAACTTATATAATTCATAAAGTACATTATTTGTACCGTGGTTTTCTCCCGTAAGGGTTTCCACATAAGATCTTGGTGTCAACTTGTTCATATTGTTACATTCTTGCATGGTTGATATTGTGTTATAGTTTAAAGTTGATAAGAGTTGTTAATATACTGATTCACCCCCCTACCCCCTCTCCCGCCCCTCTCAGTATATTTTTGTGCTCTTCATAAATGAGTACTAAAATATGCTCAAAGAACGGACACTAAAAAAAGTGCAAAACATAGCTAGGAATTGCAAAGTACACAATTTTTGACCTTAAATGTAGTATAAATAGATAAGTGAATCAACAAAAGCTCTAGAAAAAGATCTAAACTCCTATCTTTCCAAATTCTAAACAAAATTTCACTCTAAAAACATGCCATATCTAGGCGAATTTAGTAAGAAGCTTAGGCCAGTCCCCAAAAATAATCATATGCAAAGAAAAATACTTTGGTTTGAAAGGCTTAAAGAAGTTGGGGATCTAATTCCAAGTAGACTAGGCTTTGGTGCAAAACTAGAAAAAATGCTTGAGATTTTCTCCATGTTTTCAAAAAGGAAAACTAGGATTGACAAGTCCTAGATGGATAAATCTAGATGCAATGGGAAAACCTTGGGAAAGAATACACCAAGCAAAGTGAGCAAGCTTTGGTTCAAGAATGGCTATCCAAATAGTTTGGAATCTGCGTTGCCATGACCTAGCCGAGAATTATAAGGCCCATATGTCATTGAATTTTTGCACCATATGTAGATATGGGTAGACCCCTGAGTATTCTTTTTGAGGTTTGTAGTTATAAAAAAGGGTATCAAGATACCATTTCTAATCTTTCTAATAGGGTTTATTGCACCCAACCCAATTTTGTGAAGAATTTCTTTAGGAATAGAATCGACAACAATCTACAAGGATTCAAACTTTTGATTGGAAAGTTTGAACTTCATTTTATCCTTAGACCAAAACAACAAACTTTTGGTGGTTTTTGAAAAAATATTTTGAGTCTTAATGCCCTTGTGAAAATATTTTAGGGTACAAACCCAAAGAACTTTAGCAAGAGGCCAATCCTAACAAGTTATTGCATGAGAATACCAAATGGACTATTGATTGATATATAACCCATTGTGAAAATAATTCCCTTTCCATATAGGCCATGGCTTGATAAATTCCCAAGCCTTCAATATTCTTTTGATCACAAACATGCCTTGGATCTGAACATGTTCCTTCATAATGAGAATAGATTTAAAGTTCATATTTCTCTAGGCTTTACAACCATAAGGAGAATCAAAATAAATCTAATGATGAAGTAGAACTTTCCAAGCTTCATTCTCCTCTAGGGCTCTAATAACTCACTTAGCATGTACAAAGCTATCCCTGACACTTAATGTCAATAAGTCCAAAACCACTTGAATCATGAGGGAGACAACATAACTTCTTGACAACTTGTGAAAACCTTTTCACTAATCAAAAGAAGCCCATAAAAAATCTCTTAAAAGATTCTCAAGATTTTTATAGGAGGATTTTGAGGGCATCCAATAAGAATAATAATAAACATGAGTAGCCACTATAACCTGTTGTGATGTTCACAACACACCCCATTTTACCCCTTAGCAAAATGAGGACCCCCTTTTGTTGCTTTTGTTTTTGTATTGATTTGGTTTTGCTTGGTGGGCAATATGGGTAAAATGTCTTTGGTGCTTGAAATTCAGGATGTACAGTGCTTGGTGGGGAACAGTTGCTACCAATGAAATCTATGTTAAAATTCAGCTAGGGTTGCTTTTTGAACGGTTCAAAAATTCTACGTATTTTGAGAGTAATGCAAAATTTTGTGAAAAGTCAACGCTGGACTATTTGGTCAAAATGTATTACATATACATTGTTGTTTGCATGTATCTTATTACTTTGTGTTTCGGTCTGTCGGGTTATAGTATACATCATGTTTAATTCCCGTTTTGTGTTTGTATCTTAAACAGTCCAAAACATGCTTATACAAATCCGAACCCGATAGCTTTTTGTGACATGCTTTATAATGGAAGAGGTCCAAATTGGTATTTGTATATCAGAACGCATGTATCATATATGCAAATTCAAAATATGCATCGGCGGATGTCAAAAGAGGTTCAAAATTAGCATATAAAGTCACAGTCATATCATTTGCATGGTTAATACATTGATAGTAGTATACTTTCCTATACTAATGCATAAATGAACCCGAAAGAAAATTCAATTGAATTTAGAAATCGGAAGCGAACAATTGTATTTGTATGTATCTTTATCTGTATAAGCACATGTATCTCATATGCAAATACAAATCCGGACGCGATTGGAGAGTTTAAAACTTTGTAAACTTTAGGTGGGAACTGCGTTTGTATGTTTGAGGTGCATGTATAAAATATACAAAAGAGCAAGATGCAATCACGGATGTGAACTTATGATTAAATTGCAAAATAAAGTGCATTTATACATAATGAAAGGTGGAAAAGTCAACATCGAGTCAACATCGCATTCGTATATTAGAAAGTGCATGTATGCGATATACAAAAGGTGATACAAGCAAATATATATACAAGACCGGATCTGAAGGTAATTCCAATTTGTTTCGTAAACCAAGTGTAGTCCGCATTTGTATGTTTTGGCAATTGTATAAGATATACATAAACATATACAAAAAAATATGCAAAACGAACGGGAAGGAAATTACAAGTGCATAAAAATATCTTGTGCATGCTTTAGTGAACTCAACATTGAAAAGAGCATTAGGTTGAAATCTTTATAATGACGTCATCACCTTTATTTTGCATTTTAGTGAAAGTGCCTGCATATGCATATACAAACGAAAAAGTGCAAAGAACAAACATAAACAAAATTCTAAACATGCATTGAACGGTAAAATAAAGTAAAAATTAAATTGTATATGTTGCTTGCAGCATTTAATGCATATTTACCATGGGAAATACCTAATTTTAAAAGGAGTAAAAAGGAATTTCAATTGCGTTAATTTCACAATTGCATTTAGAATTCAGTTGCAAAGTACTCCATGGAGCTAAAGCAAACAAGGGTGAATTGTGATTCAAAGGCGGTTGCAGTGAGATTTAACGGTAAAGTCTATTGCAAACAATGTAAAAGTCAACAGTTGGAATCTAGGTATGTACCTAAAATTCCCGCTTGTGATTAACGGAATGCAATTACAGTTAATTCTACAGTAATTACAGTAAGATGATGGAAATGGTTTAAAATTGGTTAATTACTGGGATTAATTGTAAAGCTTAAAGTAAGGTAGCTATGCGTGATTCAAAAGGGAGAAAGGAAAAAAAACCTTAGGGTAAAACGTTGATGGTAAATATGTATGGTAAAACCCTAGAAAACAGGAATGTGGTCGTAAAAGGAATATGTTTCTTAACAGGATGTCGCCCAAAGGAAAGAAAACTGAGAAGGCAACCGGGAAAGGAGCAAAGAAAGATACATGGAAAGAAGCAGCCAAGGAAGAATTTCCACGCAAGGGATTTAATTCACAGATCTACCCTACGGGCAGAAGGGCAATTGATACTAAAATTGGGGATTTCGATTCCTCCATATTATTGTAGAAAATTAGAGCACCTGGAGCATCTCTAGCATTGAAGAATTTGATGGATGTGGGACTGTTTAATACTATTGGATTCCCACTCGTGATGGAAGCTAGATATTTAGTCATTGAATGTATTTACAAATACGACATAAACTCAAGAAAAGTGATGCACAATGGTGTTGTCTAGGCAGATTTGTCAGAAGAAGGAATAGCTGAAACATTTGGCCTAAAAATTACTAATGAAATGAGAGAAATAGATGTGGAAAAGTACACGGCTGACTTTAAAGAAAATGAAGCATCCTACAAGAGTACAATGTTTTATAGATGGTATTCTCAGGATAAGAAACTAAAGCAGCAGCTAGAGTTTCAAAACATTCGTACAGGATCAACTTCAAAGAAGATATTTACATAATGATCACACTGTTAAAAAGACTAATGGGCCTTGTAGATGCAAGTCAATTTGAGCCGTGGATGTTTGCCATAATTCAGTTTATCAAAGAGGAAATAGGAGTAGTTCATTGGGCTCAAGCTATCAATAATGCTATTTTTGCACAGATTATGAGATGGAACAAGCAGAGATGTTTCTTTATGTCATCATATGTGGTATACTCATGTGCGGCAAAGATGCAATTGAGAGGAATACAAAGGGTTGGTACATCAGGAAATGGCCCAGGGCAAATGTTGGTATATGATCATTACCCAGACCCTCAAGAAAGGAATGTGATGCAAAAATACACAAGGGTAAATGATGTGTTCTACATGTACCTGGTGAGAACATTAACAGGGGATAGGGGTAAGAGGTTATCAGAAGAAGCACAGAATGCTATCAATTTGCATAGTGCATGGTATATTCAATTCCCTACATTTACTTACATCAAAATAGAGGGATTTATGGGTAAGCCTTTCAAATTACCAAGGTACCCAACAGATAAAATGGTGTTGTTGGAATTCACCAGACAGATATTGAACATCTATGGTATGTACAAGGCAAAATTCAATAGAGGTAACATCAAGTTTCCCTTTGGCATTGGTAGATACCAATGTATCAGTGAGGAGGTCGCCAAAGCATCAGAGGCAAAATTGCAGCATTATGCTTTCCAAACTTTTGATTTGGCTTGGGCATTTGATCCATTTGGAAGAATACAGAATTATGTTGACAAGAAATTCAAACACCAGCCACATATTGAAGATTTTTGGGCAGATTGTGATAATGAAGTAGAGGTCAGGAAAAGGGCCCACCAAAGGCTAACTCTAGATCAGATAAAGACATTGGGAGTACTTGGAAGTACCCCAAGAAATCAAAGATGATGATAAGAAAGTGTTGCACAATAGTTATCAAGCCAATAAGGTGGTTGATGAACTTATCACAAAGCCAGACTGGAGTCAACCTAAAGAGGCTTCGCTTGATAATGTGTCAAGACTAGTGATAACACAGTCAAAGTTATGGATAAAGGAGAAAGTAATAGAGCTAAAGGCTAGAAGAATAACAGTTACCTATCAAGGGAAAAGAGGTAAAAAGACAAATCAAGAAGATGAAGATAACTTTGATGATTTCTTAGGAAGAAAGAGACATATAGTCGAGGCTAAGGTAGCCAAGACAAATACAGGAGCCACATTGTTAGATCCTTATGCATTAGGGGTAACAGTGGCCATCCCCTCAGGTACATTCACATTTGCAGAGGGAGGAACAACCAGTGCATCCACCACAGTAAAGCAAATTCCAGTACAACCACCTGTAATGCCTTAGCAAACACCAAGTGTTCAAGTATTACAAACAGCTCAGCAAATACCCTTGGTGACAACACAAACACAACAAGAGAAATTACATGGGTTTATCAAAGTTAAACAAGAAATGACTGGAGAAATGTTACAGGGTGCATCCAAGGCTCAAGTATCCACAAAAGATGTAGAAGTGGTGGATGTGGATGATGTTGTGGATATTGATGATGATAACGATGAAAGTGATGATGAAAGTGGTGATGATAGCATAGATCAGGGTAGTGAGGAAGAAGATAGACAAATACCCAAAACTCATCTTATGCTAGGGGCATTCGATGCTGGAATGGCACAAGAGGCAATAGCAACCTCAAAAGTTCCAGAGGTTACCACACAATCAGCCAAGGATACAAAAATGGTTGATTTATTTGATAATTTGGTGCTTGAAAATATCATTGAGGAAGTAAAAGAAGCTTCCAAAGAGATTTTGAAAGATCAGGCAGGGGAGAAAGAAAGTGAGAATGTTGGTAATGTACCATCTTCTCAAGGAAAAGATGTACCAGTTAAGGAAAATGTCCCTATAGATAGCATGGAGAAACAAGATGATAAGAATGAGAAGGAAAAGATACATCAAATGAAGTTCTTAATCCTAAATTGCATCATGGAGAAGAACAACAAAATATAGGAGAACATAATGTTCAACAAGGTCATGTCAGCAATATGTAATAACCCACCCTGATCTAGGTTATTTGAATATCGCCAACAATACAGATAATAAAGATTTTTTGCAAAATGACAGTTCTAAACAGATGCAAGAGATAAATAACCAGATTTAATTAATGATTCAGAGGTTACATATGATTCATACCTGAAACCTGCCAGGTACGGATTGTGCAACTGCCGGAAGTGACCTCTGTCTTATTCTAATCTGCTGCTATGAACTGAAAATGCTGAATGAGACTTCAAAGTAAATCTATGAATGCTCAAATGATGATCTCTGTGTGAAATCATCCAAACAAGAGACCTTGGGTGATCTTCCACACCTGTAAACTCTATCCTAATTGAGGGTTTTCGTCCTCAGATCAGCTTGGGACTCCATACCTACAAACCTTGTTGCTTCAAATGCCTTTTGTTTGTGTATAATAAACTTGGATAATTGAAAATGATATTCTTTTCTCTTTATGCCTTCTCCAAATCCTACCCAAGTTAGGGTTTTTCCTTTTTCAATATTAAAATATTAATAAAGTGACTTAAAATACATTCTTTACTAAAGTCACTTTATTATTTTATTAATGTATTATAAAGTGAAATAATCACTTTATTAAATTAAAACATTAAAGTTAATACTTTAATATTTCAATTTTCATTCGAGACCATCACCTAACTCCTCCAACCGGAAACTCATGCTTAACGGGTCCCGTGATGATGTCTAAACAAGCAGTTTAACTGGCCTCCCCTAAAATAGGGATCCCCCTTAAAAAATAGGAGACTGCCTCTAATCATCTGAAATGGCCCATAAGGTCCCCTACAAGGCTCCATAAGCTTCGGTGGTCATCATGAATTGCCAGTCCCCCCTAAAAAATAGGAACTACTCCTGAAAGTAGGAAACCGCCCAAAGCTCCTAAAACACCACACAAACCTTCCCAAAGGATCACCAAACCCCTGAATGGGCTACCTATCCACTGTATTAGCCTTTGGTAACCCCACTGATAGCCTAACCACTGCAAAGATGCTGATGCTGGAAAAAGGGGACATTACAATATAACCGCTGCAATCAAAATTTATTTTGCTTAATGATCTATTTACTTAATTTATTATGGAACGTGGATTCCAAAGTGTCTTCACTTTTGCACAAAAATATTGATGAGTTAATTCAAAAGAGGGTCTCCTGTCATGTCCCCATCCTAGTCAGCACGGCTGGTGACGAGGTTAGCCTATCATTTCGATCCTCGTAGGCTGGGAAGGTGCAGAGATCATCTCGGGGCGCTTCGCGTTTGGTAGCTCCAGTTTTGCGCTTTCAGGTTGGGCCTTCAGAATCCTCCAAAGGCATTTTCAGGAACTTTCTATTTTAGAAAGTTAGGTCATGAAGTGCATTTCGGCAGGGCACTGGTTCACCTATTTTCAGAGAGCGACCCAGTTCTATCGATATTTGGATTAAATATTTAATATTTTGACTTTATAATAAAGTCACTTTATTGAAATATTTAAATATTTAATTATTTGGCTTAATTATAAAGTATTTATTATACTTTATAATAAATTGTTAAATGTGACTTAATGAGTATTTTATATTCATTAAAAAAGGGGACGCCAATAATTAATTATTTCTCCTAAGTTAAAAGTGCAAATTAAATCATTTATTTAAATGATTATTTCAAAAGAGAGTTGGGTCGAATTTCTTCAAGGCATATATATTCCTTCTCAAGACAAAATCGAACTATCTTGATTATTATTCAATTTTGTCTTTATTGCTCTGAGCATTGGAGTTTGCAAACCCTAGGGTTTCTGGCAGACGATCGTTTCTGGAGAACGAAAACTCTTCAGAGATTAGGCAGATCGAGGTCAGTGCAATACCAGCTGAAGCTTGCACTTGGTGATTTCATACAGAGGTCACAGATTGGGCGTAATCATTTATTCAGACAGAGATTCACAGTGATATTCATCAGACAGTCAAGGCGACTTAAGCAAAGGTCATTTATCAGTGTTCTGGCACAAATCCCAAGGTGCCGTACCATTTCAGTACTTGCTGTACCAGGCCGTACCAGTCAGCAAAGGGCCGTACTTTTTCATGGTTTCTGGAGAAAACGTCTTTCTCTTTCACAGTCTGGTGATTGTATCTTGGGCGATTTGGATTGCAGAGGAGTTTGCTTGGTTCTGTGAGCTTGGAGAACCCTTCTTAAATTCTGGCCGTACCTTCTCTTTTCTGCTGCAGCCGCCATTTCTAAAATACCAGGTTCTTTAATAAAATTTCCAGTATTGCTTTCCTTATTCAGATTTTGGCATTGTAAAAGCTCAAATAAAATAATATATTGATGCGCCTATGTTTCCTGAGCAAGATCTGAGTCTTTCTATGCATTTTGAATTTATTTAGATTTTTCTAGCAATTTCTTAAGAAAATCGCAGCTTTCCTTTTGTCTGTAAAAACCTCAAAAATACAAAAAAACCAAAATTTGCAAAAACACAAAAAAACTTCAGTTGGGTTTTTTGAGAACCAGGGTTCTGATCCCTGTCCAGATCATTTCAAAAAAACACCAAGAACCTTCCGTAAGCATGGGGGAAGAACAACAATTATTAGTAAATCCAGCTTTTCACCCAGAAGCCTGTTTCTCAATCAGCAGTGCATTTAGCACATATGATGCCTTGCAAGCCACTCTATCTCAATTATTATCAATGTGAAACCAATCCAATCAACCCCATATCTTTATTTTGTTAAGTAATTGGAGCTTTTGCAGTCATTTCTAATTAGATTTTTAATATCTAAGGGAGTTTGACCCACTTATATTTAAATCATCTCTATGATGACCAATTTTCATGAGTAGTCATTACTTTAATGAACCTTCCTTCATTATGAGATAATAATCACAAGTCAAGACAACTCTCAAAGCACACAAGCACCTCAAAATTGTTCATCATATAGATAGCATAAATATACTCAGGTAAAAATTCCACAAAGATTATACAGGTAGTTAAAAATGACAGTGGAAGCTCCAACTACTAAACGAAATAGAAATTGTTAATGTCATTATTATCTTGTACTAAGATACATTTGTCTTTACATTGCCAGTGACTTCTGCAAACAACCTATCATTTGAAACTTGAAAGTGACAAAATATTAACTTCATTTCTACAATCATGTACCCACCTAAAGCCCTTTCTCTCAGTGTTTTGTGCCAGTTAACAGTCAAACAATGCTTAAATGGAAATAAACGAATGCAAAAGAACCAAGCAAATACTGGAATGAAATAACAAACCTCAGATATTATATCATTATTTCTGTCATCCTCACTCTGTTGAGTTTGAGGACTTTCAAGCGAAATATCTTGAATACTTCTTGTAAAAGGTCTACGATTCTGATCACTATGATGTTCCATCCATGATGACCTCAAATGGTGAGAGTTTTGCAAGCCTGTCTTGGAATTTGTAACCATATCAACTGGAGTAAATGAATTAGCACCAGATGGCAGACTAAGATGACTACCTTGGCCAGACCTGGAAGAACACAGCGATCCCTGTGCAACATTAGAATTAGCTCTAGGGATTTGTGTGCGTAAAATTTGTCTGGGATACCCAGGTTCTGTTTCTCTTGAACTGATTACTGGATTGGCACATGTCGGAGTTGTATGTGTAATCCCACGCAGGTTTCTAGTTATTGGAACCAGGCCTGACAAATCATTGTTTTCTATCCTGATGTCTGCATCTGACATAGGCTGTCCTTGATTTGGAATTCCTCGTATTGTGTTGCTTGAGTTGGTTTCCACATGCAAAGAAGATGACCTTTCCATTCCAATAGCATTGAAGCTAAAACAACTGCCAACTGTAGGCATATTTTCATTCCTTCCATCCAGAACCAAGTTCCTCCTCTGAAAAACAGATGAGGTTGATAACTGACATCGATCATGCATAATGGTGCTAGCATTGGCAACTGCTGGATCCATGTTTGATTGCCTAGCTGGAGAATTTCTGGGCTGCACATGCCAGCCATAATTACCTGGAGATTGCACAAAAGGTAAATTTTGACCTTCATGATATGTTGGATTAGACCTTCTCTGGACATTTCTTTGAGGATCTTTTATTGCCCCAGTCACGGATAAAGCACTGCTCCTATAATCTGGAGCCATGATTGGGCCTCCCATGAAGCCAAGCCTAGGCATAACTGGCTCCTCCCAATATCGAGCACTAGCATGTGTCACTGCTGGAATGGCAAAATTTGATGCACCACCCATATCCTGCCAGGCAGTCCCCAAACCATGCCTTTCAGGAACTATGTACCTGGATGAAGTACCCCTTTGCCAGCTAAAAGAATGTGCTGGGCCATCATAAGATGAATGACCTGAAATACCTTCTAGACTTTTCCGTTTGCATGCTCCTCTCCTGCCATCAGGGAACTGATTAGCCCTTCCATGGGTGTTTTCTACCAAACAATCTATACCATTTCCACAATGAGGTAAATGTTCATCTTCAGACCCAACATTTAGAGCTGGATGAGGACAGAAGTTGCCAACTGCTGCCTGCTTCACATTATCAAAAAGAAGCACAATTTATATCCAGACTATATATCATGAAAACTCTAATTGAAACAAGATTTCAAATGCTCACTATTTTAATTTCTTAATTTGGAACATCATACCTGACCATACATATGTTCTGAACTTCTGAATCTTTCTGCTGCCATCCTGCCATGCATGTAAAAGCTGCTGCTAACATGAGTTGTGATATTCCCCAAATTGAAATTTGAAGCATTTTCTGAACTAGTCAATCCTTGAATATTTGAAGCAGCCATTAAATTTGGCCTATTGCCTGGATACATTATGGGTCAGTAATCAAGTGAGTCTGACTTGTCTCAGTTCTCCACTCAAAGATTTCCACGATAGAATCAACAATTCTTTTTGGCTGTGCTCTATCTATGATGTGTGTCACTGAAAATATACACCCTACGGGAAAGTGTGGAATAAAATTTTGAATTTCTCAACTCTTATGGATTCAACTTGAGAGTATAATATAGTTGTAAAGGATATCATAATTATAGATGATGCACACAAAGAACAAAATGTCAACCTCAGTAATTTCTGTCACACTAACATCATTTGGGATAGGGCAACTATAAGTTATTCCAGTTCTTTAAAACAATACATATAACCTGCACAGAAAAGCTGTCAAAGCAAGTTAAATCAAAATATTGGATAATGATACAAGAAGCATCTTTACTAAAAAGTGAAATATAAAAGGAAATGTAACAGAAGGCAAAGAGATAGTAGTTAACCGTGCATTAGGATTAGCCCTTGGGAATTAAATGTGTATAATTTGATATGTAACATATATTTAATGAGACTGGTGTGATTTAATTCTTTTCATTTCTGTGTATGCTAAAATGCCTAAAAATACCATACAAGAGGTCAAAACTAACAACTTCAAAATATGGTACAAAATTGTGTTTTAATAGCCTATGTTGTAAACCAATGGCATAAGCACATGACAAACAAACAAAAGTTCAAAACAATAGCCAAACAATGGAACAGAAAGGAAAAGCAAACAGCAGTATTTTATCACCAACAATATACAGTAAAATTTTAATTTTACCAAGATTTGCCTAAAAGATATGTCATGTCCCCTTCTCAGTGACATCTCTCAGAGGACAGGATTGGCCTATCACACGACCCTCGTAGGCCGATAGACTGGATAGAGGGTCACTTCGGAGCTTGGCTCAGCTTCAGTCAGCGGAGTTTGATCAGTTGTCTTTCGTTCTGGCTCGATCGGAGACTATTTGCAGAATTGCTATTTTTAGCAGTTCCTGGCAGGCAGTGTGGGACCACTGCTATTTTTAGCAGTATGGCTTTGGCGGCATCAGGAATCACTTCAGAGTTCGTCAGCATCAGACGGATCAGTCATCGGGTTAGAAACGAGGAAGATATTAATATTTAATGACATTAATTAAATATTAATTATTTAATGTTTATAATATAAAGTTATAATTTAAGATTATAACTTAAGTGATTTCTCACTGAGGGGTGCGCCATCATTAAAGGGGGCCAGTTTGACATTTAATTTATGATTTAAATATTTGACGGAGAACTATGGAGAAATAAGAAAATTAAAAGTCAAATATTAATTAAAACCCTATTCTTGAGGAAATCGCACTTTTCAGCCTTAAGAGGGTTTTGCATTGGGATTTGTGCCATTATGTGATTATTGAGTTTTGAGAGACTGATCAAATTGATCTGAGCCTGAGACTTTAGGGTTTCGCGTTCGAATTCCTTGGGGAACGAGCCATCTCCAGCGGAAAGCAATTCAGAGAGTGTGCAATATCACTTGATCTATTGCCAACAGAGGTTTTCTCATTCAGAGTAAACTACAGAGCTTCAGGAAAATTCAAATCTTCAGTTA
The DNA here is from genome assembly GCA_007258455.2 of Sequoia sempervirens. Lineage (NCBI taxonomy): Eukaryota > Viridiplantae > Streptophyta > Pinopsida > Cupressales > Cupressaceae > Sequoia > Sequoia sempervirens. The sequence goes on from VDFB02103154.1 coordinate 251,807, forward strand.
TTTGCAGTTGTTTGCATCCAGATACCTTCTACTGCTTTGGCGCATCTTTCAGAGCCTACAGAGGGAGGCCGTACTGTTTTAATAATTGCTGATTGCTGGAGCCGTACTTACCAGGCCGTACCTCCTGTTTTCTGGCCGTACCAATCAGTTTTGAGCCGTCTTTGACTTGGAGGGGAAAACGCCTGATTCCTTGACTTCCTACAGTCTCCAGTACAGGCGCATGCTATCTGGGCATCTTCAGAGGTTATCAATTAGAGGGAGGAGTGTATTTATTGAAGCAGCCGTACCATTCTATACTTTTGCAACAGCAATACCAGGTTTCTCAAATATTATAAATTCATTATTTATTTCATTGTATGTATCTGGGTATCATTGAAATCAGTAGAAAAGCTTGAATAAAGATACTGCGCCTATATTCTTTCATTTCCAAAGTTATTTGATTTTCATTGAATTTATTTCAATTTATTGTCAAAATCGTACCTTTCAAGCATTGCTTCAAAAACACAAAAATTTGTAAAAAAAACCTAAAACGTCAGAAAACCTTCAAAAAACAAATCAGAGACAGTAAAGGGGAAACTGGGGTTTCTACAAGATAAGGAGATATTACCTTAAAAACAATTTTTGTTTCAGATGCCAGTGTAACCTTGTTTCACAGTTAGATCAACTAAAGTCTCAAGCTGTCCACCAATGTTCTATTCGTTTGCAGCATGCCTCTGAAAAATGTCATTAGAACAAAAATGAGAAGGCCAGATGCAAGTCCCAGGTAACTTTGAAAGAATAGATACCCCTCAGACTTGGCACATAAGTTGAAAATGTGCTATGTAGCAGAGTCCCTTGGGGAGTTCTTTAAAGCTTCCAAAAGAAATACAAAATGTTTCAAAGAGAAATGGAATTTATCAAAATGATTTTCTTCTATATTAATTAATGAAATTGAAAACTCTACAATCATTTGAAAAAAGTTCGTATAGGTGTTGATACTATACCACGAAGTGGCAGCGGCGTTCATTGTGGCACACAAGGCGATTACATGGCTTCAATGGCCATAGGCCATTAGGGGTTTGCATTCTCTAAACCTATGTACTCTCTCCCTGTCTTGTTTTACCCACTTCCTTTGCTGGTTGCTTAGCTTTTACTCTGTGTGTGTGCACTGCCCTCATTTATTGTATACTTTTGCATATTTGTTATTGCCGTAACGGATTATTCTTTATGATGTTGTGATGTCCCCATTTTAGCCCTACGCTCTTCAGTGACTAATGCCTATTTCCAGAGGCTCGTAGGCTAGTCATATGTGAAAATTAGAGTTTCCTATTTTATAGGAGGATTCAATTGAGCTTCTGAGGGTTTGCATGCAAGAGTTTGGCAATGTGTTTTCTAGATCTTTTTGGGTTTCCTGAAAGCTTCAGAGGGATGTGACATGCATTTTAGGGGAGTAATATGCATTTCAATCAGGTGTTTGCATGTAGGAAAGGTTTATGGGTTTTTCTGGGTTTTCAGAGAGCTTCAGAATGGTGTGACATGCATTTGTATTAGATGACCTTTCTGGGACTTACTATTTTAAGTAAGTTACGACAGTTGCCCGGATTGTGCTTAAAATGAGTTTGGAGTCACTTACTATTTTTAGTAAGTGCTATTTTTAGCAGCAGTTCAACAACTCAGCACATTGTCTATTTCTAGCAGTAAGGCAGTTCAATTTTGGCAAAGGTATCTCCAGTCTTTTTGGGCTCAAAGAGGAAAGTTTATAACTTAAGTTATATTTTATTTTATTGTTACTTTTAGAAATGCATACAAAACCCTCTAAAATCTGATTACAACAAATAACACAGTCTCATGGACTGATGTACAGCAATATAAATGAGTCTCAAACTGATCTATGACAGGAAATTAGCAAACTACATCAAAAACAACTCTTTCTCTTCAAATACAAACTCAACCCACAACTTGTAGTGGCAATCTTCAACCCGTAGTTGTTCCTATCTTGCACAACGATCTCATAACCTCAAATTGCTATCTTCAAACCCTCATACCTGCAACAAAATGGCTTCCAACAGCCCTTGGAGAAAAATTTACGCCTTTCTCCTTCCACTCCCTATTCTAGCCTGCAACAATGAATCCCTCCTCTATTGCCATGCCTTCCTTTTTGCCATTTTCATCCAAAATGTAACTCCCAAGAATTGCAACGCCTCCAACCTGGAAGAACTCTCAAAAATCAAAAAATAAAATATTAAATATGCATTTACAACCTCTAAAACACTCCCAAGAAAGATTAGGCCAAGAATAGATGCATTACGGCTTTTCCACTCCACTAAAATAGTGAACTGAATAGAAAAAGCTAAACCACTTGCTCAAGGGCGCCCAAATTATTCATGCAACAATTGAGGAATATTAAATGAGTTGCCATAACTTGTAACTCCCCAAATCCCACACCCAAGAAGGAATATTTAAAGATTTTTCCTTGAAAATGCCAAAAAAATGAGTCCAAATCACCATAAAACTGCAACATAACAACTTGGCCAAATATTTATCAAATATTTTAGGCGTTTACAAAAATTTATCCACCTACAATATTTAAAGACCAAACTAAAGAAAAAAAATTAAAATTAAATATTTTTTTGGTTGATGCAAGATTGCTAGTCAACCGTGGATGCTCCTGCATCAATAAAGAATGTCACAACCTTATGCAACTTGTGTGGATGAAGTGGTGATAAAGGCAGAAATAAAAAATACATCTACAACCACACTTGGGTCCTAAATCTAATGAGAGAGCACACTAATGGCGAAGAGTTAATGGATTAGGATTCACGTGCTTTCACACACTTTGCTACTAATTTCATCATCTTGTATAGTAGTTTTTCTAATTTCATTTTCATTCACTCTCTTGTTTAAGGGGTGAGAACCATCAATTAGGGTTCTACAATTGATAGATGGAAATAAAAACCCCGTGGGTATCTATATGAGGCCATGGACAAGGCCAAATAGGCTATTCAACATTTGTATGGGTACAAATTGTAGATGGAAAACTCGTTATGAATTGTCACAACTTGCAAGTTATCTAGCAAAACATGTCAGATCTCTACCAAGTGCTAGCCAAGTCTCTACTGAGTCTTGTAAAAAACTTGTCGAATCTTGCAAAAAACCTGCCAAATCCTATAATGAAGGCATAATTTATTAGTTTGGGGGTCATTCCACATATGCAATCTTTCAATTGATGATCAAAATGGACGTGTGTTTTCTAAATGCATTAGTTTCTATTTTTTGTGTAATTATGTTTTTTGGTTGAATTTTGTCAAGATATTGTTGAGTCTTAAATTTGAGTCAAAAATTTTGGCATGCCTAGTTTGAGTTTTCCAACTATGGGCAGAATAGAAACAAATATGAACCCATGTGGCACATCATTGATCGAAGGTGGAATCGACAACTCCAACATATTCATGTTGTTGCCTTCCATTTGAATTTCTTCTCCACTTCATTCAAAGCAGATGAGGAGCGTGATCTCAACAAATACATTGAGATGATGCTCACCAACAAGAACCTTTTTCTAGGTAGCAGTCAGTGTAATGTCCCCGTTTTTAGCTCTTCACCTTTCAGTGTTTGGTAGCCTATTCTCAGTGTGTTGTCGGCTAGTCAGTGGCAGAATTAAGGTTTCCGACTGTTTGATGGGTTCTCTTGAAGATTCAGGGTTTTGCTTGTTGGAGTTTGGGTGTTTGGATTCTGGATTCCTTCTGGGTTTTCGGAGGGCTTCGCAGTGGTATGTTTTTCTTGACATTCTGAGCATCTTCAAGAATTTACTATTTTTAGTAAATTCTAATTTTAGCAGTGGTCCAGTCGGCATCAATTCAGTCAACTTTCCTCTTCTGGTAGTTCATTGGGTAATTCTCATTTTTGGCTTAAGGGGGTTCATTTCGAAGATATAAGTTATTTTAAGTCAAAATGTTTTATTTTTAAAATACCCCTTGGCCTAGTGTTATAACTTAACAGTTGTTTTAAAGAAGGGGACTTTGAGGGGTATTTTCTCATGAAGGAAATATTTTAATATTTCTAAAGTTTATAATTGCTCAGAGGGAAAATGGACACCTTTTTGAAGGAGATTATATTTTATTTAAAAAAGAGAAGTGATTAATATTTCACAAGGAAAGTACGCCATTGGGAAGAAAGTGTTTGGGTCAAAATTTAAACCTAAAAGCAGCTTGGGATTAGGGCGCATCTTCTAGAAGGCTCCAGAGTCTTCTCTTCTTTCTATAAAGAAGGTTCCTTCTCTTCTTTCGGGGTATCTTTTTTCTACAGGAATGTTATGCTGCCGGATTGACTTTGGGATTGCTTCAAGGAATGAAGGCCTCCTAGCTTGGGCATTGCTTCTCGCTTGAAAGATAGCGACTAGTGGTGAGATAGGATAGTCTGAGTGTTTTGTATCAAGATTTCTGCATTATTGTCATTGTGTGGCTTTGTAGTTCAAATTTGTGCATTTTAGTGAGATTCTAGAATTGCATTTTCTTCATAGCAGATTGTTGTTTTTAATCACAAGTCAAAAAATACAAAAAGAGTTGTTCTGGGTATTGTCTCATTGGTTTTCTCTGTTGGAAGCGACCCTTCATGAATATTTGCAGATTTTAATATGAAGCGTATGATTTTATAAAGCAAATTCGTCATTCCTTGTAGGGCGCCCTTTCTGGAGTGCCTTGGGATCCGTGCCATTAATTATTAGCCACTTTTAGCTGCCTTTTCTTATAACTAAACTAGGCACCATCATTCTATAGGTCCATTACATCAAACTTGAAGTCTTTTGGGTCTGTTTACGGTGTTATACGAGCAATTTAGTGGGTTACAGGCATGCTGGTTTTACAGTTAAAGGTGCAGATCTGAATAAATCAGAATCTTAAATCTGGTTTTTGAGAGAAGGAAATCAGTTTTGATATGTCCATTAAGCAAGGAGAAGTCTCTATTTTAATGCTCGTTGAATTGTTCTAACTCTATGCTCTTAGCAGGCGAATTCTCTATCATATTGTAAGCTGACAGTAGTACTGACAGCAGTTCTTTCATCTTGCTTAATCATGTTTTGTAATGCTCATATTTACATTCTGTAATTGCAATTGTATTTCTTTATCTCCGCCCTATGGTAGCTCCTTTCCCACTCCGGGTTAGAAAACACATTCTGGGTGTCGAGTACTTTCAGCATTTTAGCTTATTTCTCTTTCAAGCATTGTAATTTGTAGTACTCCGCCATATGGTCGCCTCAACTCCATACTGGATTGGGTAGCACATACTTGGTGTTGAGTTCCCTTTCAGTACTCGTAGTGTAGAAGATCCTCTGACCATATGCTTGCCATCATCGGCGCCATTCTTGGTTAGAGTTCCTTCCAGCTCTATTTCTGCATTCAAATCCTCTGACCAATGCTCACACCTTGCCCTCATCGGGATCCTGGTGTACATTTTGGTTAGAGTTGCTTCAGCATCGTTTTGGTTTTAATCTAACCTTAACGGGTGCATATTGTTTGTAAACTGTTATTGAAAAAACAAAAAAAATTGGCTCGGAATATTTCAGTCAGACACAGTGGTTAGTCTACCAACTGGTCTCCTAGGCTAATGTTGGTGTTTAGAGGGCCTCATTTGGGAGTTTCTTGGTTCTCTGGATGTCCTTTGGGTATCAATTTCTTGTGTTCTGTTCTCCAGTGCTTGGTGATATTCAGGGACAACCTTCCTAAGGTGTTTCGGGATCCTTAGTTTGCACTCATTTACTATTTTTAGTAAGCCACTTGGATGTTTGGGTCCAACCTTACTATTTATAGTAAGCCATTCAGATGAGTAGTAGAATCAGTGGGTAACCTCGAGGTGTTGGCAGCAGGCAAAATCATTTTAATGTTGATATATTGGGTTTTAATGGAGTTAAGATTTATTAATTATTATTAAAGTATTAACTTTAATAATAATTAAATTATAAGTGGATATTACTAATGGTGTTTAATGACCTTTATAATATATGATTTTATTTAATCATAAGGTCAATTATAAAGCAACTAAGGGGATGCCAACATGAGGTTATTTAATATGAAACAACAAAAGCAAATATAATTTAAATATTAAATGGATAAAAAAGCCAAAGCAAATCATGGCTTTTTGGGAGGAGTATTTAAGCTTTCAAAAAAGCTCATTATTCATTCATTCACTTTTACAAACTTGATGCTTTTTGCTATGGAGAAGAAACAAGGGTTTCAATCTGAGAATTGATCTTGGAGAACGATAACTCTCTTACATTCAGTGATCTATAGGTGTGAAACATCACCCAAGGATTGCTCTATAGGTGGCTTCATTTAGGAGTTGCATTTGTGCTGATTGGAGACTATTATTTCAAGATTTCCAGAAGTTAACTGTTCATATCAGAAAATATATTTTCTGATTACATTATTGCTGATAGTGCAACAACATTTGGCACGTGTGAGTTCTATATAGGATAGGCCGTACCATTCATAGCTGGGCATGGGGTTTCTCCAAGGCCAAACGCCTATCATTTGCAACCATAAAAACACTCATTGCTGGTGTCTAAGGAAATCAGATATGTGTGCAGCAATTTTGAGGTGAAGAAATCAGTCTATTGAGGGAGGCATCCAAAACAAGGAGCCGGTTTGCTGATCAAATAATTTTCAGACCTATATTTTGTGCTATTGGCTTCTGGGTATGAATGCTATGTATTTTCGAAGCATTGAATAAAAATCTGAGTTGATAGTTTAAAATATTTACTTAAGTATTTCTTTACTTTGCAATTATATGCATTTCCTGCATTCCTGGCAAATTTATCAAAAAACACAAAAAATACAAGAAAAACTATAAAACCAAAAAACAAACAAATAGGCAAAATTTAGAAAGCAAATATCCTATTAGGGGTGGGATATTACAAACTTTTAGCTTTTAAGTTTACTAAAATCCTTACAAAGTTATAACTGTTGCTTGTGCAGATTTGTGGTAGGGAGATTTTAGTGCAAAACTATCTTAGTCTTCAAAAGCTTTCCACCACCCCTATAGCGCTTTTGGTTGTGAGTGCAACTAGTGTTTTTGAAGCTATTGACACAAAGAAGCACAACAAGTTGATTCAAACGTGTTTGAATGACCTTGTTTTTGTGCGTTACAACCTTTGGCTGCATGCAAAGAAGGTAGGGGAACAAGAGACATCATGTGCTTGACCTCAATGCCATTGATCCATATTCAAATTGGATTATAGAGGATGTGAATACATTGGTTATTGTTGATGATATTGTTGATTTGGAGAGGGAAATAGTAGAACGGAAAGCAAAAGATGCAACATTTGAGAAGGCAAAAGGTGAGGCTGATGAGCCACCAAGGTTAGGTTCATTGCATTCATAGCATGGTCCTATGCCTAAGGCTCCTACTGAGGATGATGCAGCTATAACATCCAATTTGAGAACAACCGCACAACAACCACAAACTTTTCTAAGCTTTAGTCATAAAAGAATTCTTTTATTTATAATCTTTAATTTTTAGTTTTTATTTATATTTATATTAAAACTTGAAGTCGATATCAATATATATTGTACTTGTTTTAACTTTTAACTTTTTTGGTTTATGATGTGTATTTAACCCTAATTTTGATCCATATATGAAGGAAATCAGTAATATGTTCCTTAATTTCAACAATATGCATTTGTTTTAAGAAAATTGTTACAAACTTCTGTATTTTTTAATTTTTGAAAAATTTGCCAAGTTTTTTCCCAACTTTTTGCCAAGTCCAAGCCTTTTATGAGTTGAAGTTTTTCACCTATGATTCTTACCCTTCAAGGAGTGATGCTACATTGCTGATGTGGCAAACCAAACAATAAAGGCAATCATAGTTCAAGTTACAAGTCCAAAGTCCACATCCATATAGCCCCACCTTGTGTAGCCACCATGTTGCAGTCAATAATCACTATGCATTGATGTCTTTCATAAGTTTTAGGTGAATGCTGACTATAGTCGGTAGAGAGTATTATTAGTTGGCCAAGTATTGTAATTAAATAAAACTATAGTTAGGCAGCAAATATTTTATATACTTTATGTTACATGTTTTGGGAAATTAAGTCCCTGACTAGTTGGATTAGTTGTAACGGGGAGTTGCGACAGTTGGTTTCTCAACCACCACCAGCGACTATATGTACTTGGGTTCATTGTAGTCGAAACACGATGATATTGTTATTATGATATTATGCTTCATTGTGTTACATTCTGATGTTGGCATAGTACGGATGATTGTACTTTGGTACTATTGCATTAATAAATGAAGTACTATTTCGTGCACATTATTCATACATGAATGTTTCCTATACATGTTTTGTATGTGATATTTTTGTTTACTCTCATAGTACGTTGAATCTATCCCTATGAGTAAACATTTGGCACCATTGCCTAAGTGAACTTGGTAAAATCATCCTAATAGGAGAATGGTGTCATAATGGGTCAGCCAACCGAAGAGCTAGTGCAAGCAAACTAAGATAGGGAAGATGTGCTGACGGAGGATCTGGTAAACCTGTGGGACATCTCGTTGAGGGATCATGTACGGAGGGAGGCTCTCAAGCGAGAGATCCCTCAGTCAGTCATCTGGGACATACTACACATCAACCTAGAGGTCAACCATCTCCTCAACCGACTACCAAGGTTGATCACTCACCACTTTATCATACTGCAAGATCTTTGGGCCAACAGCAACCAAGAACGAAGAAGGCAATAGATACTACAATGGTTCGAGGAAAGAAGCAAACAGGAGGAAGAACGCGACACTAATCATAGGCATACTCCTGGCAATTAATGCCAATACAACCCAAGGACAAAAACTGAACACCAAGCGGGCAAGAAACACCCGAAGAACGACTACAAAGATCATTGAGACTAAAAGAACAAGAAGACCGCCGAAGAAGATTGAAACGAATCGTTGAAGAAGAAAACAAAGACCTGAATGAAATAAACCAAGACATTACCAAACTGAACATAAACCTTGACGACGAACAAAACCAAGACACTTTCAAGACATCTTCCGTAGCAGACAAAGAAAAATTTAAAAATGATGAAAATGAATTAACAAGAGAACTTGAAAACAGCATACGCCGCATTCGAGAGTTGTCCATATCGAACGACAAGGAACTAAGAATTGGAGGATTAGAGCCCAAGACCCCCAAACAGAGGGAGTATCAGAACGAAACCCAGGAGACTCGAGGTGTAGAGGATGCTAAGAGTGGATTTGTTGTTGACCCATACGTGGTCGAGAGTGCAAGCGAGGCACCAAAACGTTAGGGGAGAAACAGTCCAATCAGGTCCAACGCACAAGGAGGGCATTGGGGAAGAAACATGGTGACTCCACCAGCCAGTCCACGCATGGAAAGGCATAAGCTGCCAAAGTTCACGAGGAACAGTTTTGAGGATCCAGTACATCATTGAAAAACATGTGAGACAATATGGATAGCAAATGGGCAAGACGACATGGATTACTGGTTACGAGCATTCCCAGCAACGCTGAGAGGCATAGCCATAAATTAGTACATGAAACTTGAAGCAACACAGAAAGTATCATGGCGAGCACTAAGGAGAGCATTTGTTAGCACCCACCCCATAAATTAAAACTTTCCAATTCTATTAAAACATGTAAAAGTAACATCTAATAAAGACAATGCAATAAAATTTCTTCCTTTCTTTATTGATAAACACGTATAAGTTACAATACGCATTGCAAATATAAACCGAAGTTAAAGACACATACATAGCTCGTAAGCTTTTGCACAAATAGAAGTAAGAAGGTCCGTGAGTCCGGGTTACAAATCTGGTACATTACCGTGGAGGAGAACATCACTCTCGCCTTTTCCGCCAACCACGGACTTATAATGTATCCCCCGCACATCTATCGTTTGTAGATGGCCCTCCCTTCAAGAAGAGATTGGTAGGGTATCCTTTAACGATTACCAACTGAGCATAGTGTTGTGTCCTACACAACTAGAACCTTGCTATTTCACAATCTCGATCTAGTACTCGGATCACAATGAACTGACAGTGTAGTCTCAACTATCTCACATCTAGGTGGACGTTGTACCTTTCACTACTTTGGCCAAAGTATTCTCATTCAAGACTTCAATGAAGGTCATCTATCACTAAACACTACTCATGGTTTTGTCCGATTTGACTTAAGGCTTCCTTACTCTACGCATAGGTTTGTCCTTCAATGGGTGAATCCGTCATCCCAGACATCCTACAATCACACGAACCTACTAGAAATGAAAACAGTATTCAAGTGTCTTGTATCAATTCTCCTAACTAGGAATTCTTTATCCTAGGAGTACTTAACTTGTCTCAGTTATCCTAATAACTTAAGCTAAAAGACTTCACTTGATTCTGCCATCATCTCGATCCTAGTAGATAATAAGTACATCTACGTATTCTCCATATATAGAGATCATACACATCACGCAATACCCATTTAAAATGCAAGTAAATCCTTCCCTTTTACCTTTTTCTATTATTTCTTCTTAATGCAAGATAAATAATCTAATCCTTTAAACTCTTAACCCAAATAATCCCTTTTTCACAATTTATCGTAATCATTGAATCCTTTTCACATTTTCTTCTTGAATGAATTGCTTTAATTATTCATCAAAACAGTTCAATCCTATTAGAGCTAATTGAGAACAGCAATCACAAGATCAAAACGGAAACAACACTTCAATAAAAATTATAAGCTTAGGAGGATTCATGCCTGATTTTAAAGCTTCTCCTTCCAAATTTGCTCTTCGAGATTCTCCTTCAAATAAGCTTCTGGGGTTTCAGCTAAATATGGCTTCTTTTATGATAGTATTTCACTCTATAGTGAACTCCTATACTCTTCTCTCAGACGTGTTTTCACCACTCAATTCCTTCTCAGCAATACAAATTCCTCACTTTAAACTCAAAATGACTTAACTCACTGTGACTGGCAAATGATGGAAATAATTTACTGTGCTTATCAAACTCAGCAATACAGGAAAACTCAGGTAGTAAAAATGGATATGGAATGAAATTAGTAAACTCAGATTGCTCTCAAAGGTGTGAAACTCGTAATTTGCAAGAGGTGAGTTGAGAAGAGTGAAAGGCGTCATTATATAGGCCCGAATTGCAACAGATTTCCACTTATGAAGGCATGCAAATTGACAACAAAGTGCTTAGAAACAGTCAAAAGGACATTTGGCGGATTCCTTAACCCTAAGTCATCAAATTGCAGGTGATTCGACCTCCTTTTAAGCCAGCAAGTTTAAGACTTCTTCAGCTCTCACATGGCGGATTGACAGCAAGGCGTTTTCCAGATTTTAGGTTATTTTGAAATAAATGTTTTGAAAACTTCGTTCCAAATGATATGTCGAACCTGCATCAATCCACGTTGCATTTTCTTTGCCAGAGGAACCGCGTTTGATTCATTCTTCTCTGCCCATGCGCTTCAAGCGCGTTTTTCCTTCCTGCGCGCATCTTCTTCACGCCATTTTTCATGAAAACGTTTTTTTTTTTATTTTCACGGGATTGACTCTTTTTAAAAACGTATTTTTCCTTATCAAATGTTTCGACTTTTACTTAATGAAGAATTTTTATGTTTCAAATACTTAACTCTCTCAAAATTTCGATTTCCATAGTTCAAAAACAAAATATTAATTTTGACTCCAAGTCATGTATCGATTTCATATTTTAAATCAAAACCAAATATTTCTAAATTCATTAATAAAGATTTTACTATGTAAGGTGATTACAATTTTACCCACGGTAATATCTAATTTCCCCAAATTACTCCTGGTAATATAAAATTCATAAATATATTTTTATATTTATTTACTCCTAGTAAAATATAATCTTTAATTTTTACTTAAGAGATTTTAAAATATTATTTAAGTAATAAGTTAATTTCCATAAATTTAGAAGTTTAAATATAATTTCACTATATATATATTTTATTATATAAATATTATTATAGTTCTTTTAAATATTAAACATATAAATATTTAAATACCCAAGTATTTAATATACTTATATATTTTAATATAACTATAATAATATTATATATAATCTTTAATATATAATTACTTATATATAACTATATTTATATTTAACAAATATAAATATATATATTTTGCCAGTTGGTCCAAGTACTTTTCAATATATATATATAAATTCCAAGGTAAATATTATAGTAATATTATTTATCTATAGATAACAGATAGTGTATATATATATATATATATATTTATACACATATATACTCGTATATATCTCAGTATACTATATACATGTATATACACACCTACTTAACCTATTCGCTTAGACCCATTCACGTTATGAACATAATACTGTAAGTCTGACAAACAATCATCTCTCAAGCAAAAGAAGTAAACTAGACTCCTTAAGCCTATGGATGACTTACCGTTATCTCGACAAACAGACTTGGCTTACTCAATTTATAGTATGTGTGTGTATGCTCAATTTGGTAATCGTTACTGTTTACCCGACCAAGTTCCTCCCCGAATGATGTCTCTCCTCTGTCCGGAGGTACAGTCTTCATACCTGCATATCACGACATGACACCGGCAGTCATATGCTCACAACAAGGCAGTTTGCATAAAACATTATAAAAAGTTAGATTAACATTATTCCATAACTGTATGCAACATTTAATCAAAACTAAATCATTTAGAAATAACAATCAAATGAAGCCATCATTTAAACAGGACTCATTCATTTAATAACGAGATCAACCATGTTTTATTCATCATCAAGATTCAAACATTACAATCAATTGCCCTATACAATAGTAGCTATATTATCGGGATGTAACAAAGATTTGAGGAAGAATTTAAACTTCTCAGGGATGACAATGAAATAGTAGCAGAGATTTACAACACAAAGCAAGGAAAGCATGAAAATGTATGAGCAGGGAATCATAGGCTGAAGGAGTTGTTGGTGAAACTGGAGACTTAGTCGGCTGATGGTTTGAAGAAACGATGGTTCATCAAAGGGCTACTCCCGTCATTGAGGAAAAAGATGAAAGTCGTACCTCCATCATCGTATGCCAAAGCGTACAATCAGGCAATGAATATAGAAACTGAAAAACAAAACATCCTCCCGAGGAAAGAGGAAGACAGACGATGATGAAAGCACTGACGACAATAGCGAGGGTGAGTCAAAGACCATCCAAGCGCTAAGGAAAGACATAATGAGAATGATGAAGGAATTGAAGGCCGAGAAGGAGAGTACAAGAGAAACCAGAGAGTTGTGGTGCGCCAACTATAAGGGGGAAGGTCACATAAAGGCAAATTGCTCGAAAAAGTTGTTCTGCGATATCTGCCAAGTGATGGGACATTCCATCAAGGAATGCCCATACAACCTAAAAACATGGAGTATGCAAGTGCTCTTTACACAAGGAGAACAGGCAACCCCGCCGAACACACCACCGAAGCCCCAATACAATAGCAATGTATCCCCTGGAGGTTACTAAAACAACAAAAGTCTGAGAAGCAGAATACAATATGACAGCAAAGGTCGACCCATGATACAATGCCGGAAGTGCAATGAGTGGGGGCACTTTGCCAGGGAATGCCAGAATGGTCAAAGTTCGGGTGGAAGATTGTGCAAATGGTGTGGACCAGGCAACCACAAAGACACCAACTACCCCAAACAAAAAGGCATCAATATGATAGAGGTGGAAGATCAGAACAAAGAGGTACTGGCAATCACTAGAGCACAAATAAAGAAAGCCACCTAGCCTAACCCACGTACGGAAAAGAAAAGAATGAAAGAAGCAAAAGCAAAGGTGGAGCAAGCAATGGCTAAAGAACAAAGAACCTCTCTAGAAACCCCAAGTACCTCTTGGCGGTCGAAGGCGAAAAAGAACATCGTGCGGCAAGTACTACAAACCACCGTACCCATCATAGTGACCGACCTTCTCCAGTCTATGCCACAACTAGGAATGGCAATCATGAATGTAGTCGACGATGAACAACGCCAACAACAAGAAGGCCAAAGGAAAGAAATGGTAGCAAAACCTCCACCCGAGGGTGAACAAGTCATCGACCCAATGTTACTGACAGTAAACGTCGGGAAGAGATCGACGATCATATAGATGGAGATTGAAGGAAAGAATTTGACAAACACGATTGTCGATGGAGGATCAGGAGTCGACATACTACCTGAAGACACATGGAAAAGTCTTGGGAAACCTACGCTCTGGCCACCGATGTTCCAATTGGTGGGTGCCGACCAACATGGTATCAAGCCATTGGGAACACTAATGGCATAGAAGGTTATGATTGGGACACAACCGTTCTTGCTAAGTTGAAGTATTTCACCTATGATTCTTACCCTTCAAGGAGTGATGTTACATTGTTGATGTAGCAAACCAAACAATAAAGGCAATCATAGTTCAAGTTACTAGTCCAAAGTCCACATCCATATAGCCTCATGGTGCAGGAGCACCTGGGAAACATGGGTTTTCCTGAAGTCTAGAAGGAAGTTCAAATTTTGTTGTGATATCTTGGGGTCATGTTGACCATTTAGCTAGCTTTTGTTGTTTTGAATAAAACTTGATCTATTATGATCAATGGATTGGGAGGTGAAAATCATGAATGGGTTTTGAAGCTCTAAGTTGTCTTGATTACCAACCTTGTCAAAGGTTTGAAAACACATTGGGTTTTATAAATTGTTTCATTAGGTCATCTATGGGCTCGACCCAAGCATCTAAATTGTTTTGGACATGGCTCGACCATGAGATAGGGTTGGAGGCATTTTTTGTTAGGGTGATATTTTGCAAAGCTGAAGGAAACAGTGTTTGGAGGAACAGATTTCTGTGTTTAGTTTTTAAACTGAGCTTTAATGGAGTAACTCTGCTGTTGTTTTGTTTGTAGCATGTAGTGTTAACTTTGTTCAAGCTTGGTGTGCCTTTCATTTACCTTTGTAAATCATTTTCATCTTTTATCTATACATAGTTTGATTACTGTCTTTTTCAGGCCTGTAACAGGCAGTTTTGAAAGAATGGAGTCCTAGAGCACCTTCCCACCGTACAAATTGTACGGCCCTTTGGGATTTGTGTCTAGGCTCCCTTAGTGTAAATATGATAGCTATTAGGGTTTGTGGCAGTGCAGGAGTTGCTAGCAAAATGATGCCCTAGGCGAGCCAGTGCAGGTCCGATTGGGGCAGACTTGGAGTAAAAGAATCATAACTTGCAGGGGAGTTGAGATTTTGAAGAAATTCTTTCTTGTGAATTTTCTTGAGGGTCTTAGCTATGCTGGGAGGTCAGGAGGAGGTTCCAACAAGTCGTTTGGAGGGAGAACTCTTTGACGGTCTGAAACAGCATTGAGAAAGCTTAAAAACCCTAGCTTTTTGACCATTTTGGTGTATGGACAATGTACGGCCTGAGCAAACTTGAAACCCTAAAAATCTTGGAGGTGAGGGCATGAGAAACACAAACCCTAAGCAAAGAGTCTTGGTCCTTTGGTGGGTTTAGGTTAAAATTGCATTTTACCCCTGTTCAGAGACCTAATTGGGGGCTCAAGGCTTGTAGCCTTTCCTAACCCTAGGAGAAGGATTGTGGAAGCAATGGTAAATGGGAGTCTTGAGAAGCTACAAGAACCCTAGGTAGAGTCCTCTGAAGCTATTTAAATGTGTTACACCTCTGCAAGTTAACAAGTTGAATGTGGAGAGAATTTGGTCTTTAAGGAAGAGTAAGGGCCAATGGAGAGTATATGGCGATGCACCAAGGTTGGCTTGGTAGAAAGGACAGCTTATTGATAGTGGGGTTGGCCAATAGAAACAGTGGCACCTAGACCTGAGGCAGGACCACTAGGACAAGGTGGAAGAGACACCTAGGAGTTCTTAGGAGCAAGGACTCAGAGCATGGGGCAGTGAGTGCCTCATCCAACCCCTCCCTATCACCTCACCTTGTGTAGCCACCATGTTGCAATCAATAATCACTATGCATTGATGTCTTTCATAAGTTTTAGGTGAACGCTGACATAGATATTACTCATTGGAAGAAACATCAGTATGTTTCCCAACTCATTGCCATTTTTCATCAACATCTACAAGGAAAAGAAAGGTTGCCAATGTTTACTGCTTTTCATACTATAATGTGCACTAACTCAACGACCAAAACCCAACATCTTAGTGTAGCCTAGGATCCCCACCTGACGTTACCAACATATCAACCCCTAGGGGCACTCACCCAAGATCTCCAATGAGCTTTATAGGACTACAATAGATCGACTACAAAAAGAATAATGTAGATCATTCATGACAAATGTATACATAATATCCATAGATGAACATCTAAGCTAAGCATACATCATATTATAAGAGCTTAAGCAAGAACATAAACACATTTGGATCACGGAAAATGAAGAAATGGTGCAGTAATAGATTGGTAGAAGTTGGATGCTTTTCTCTTTAAAGCAGCTAAATGATAGATATTTTATGAAAAAGGGAAAGCAAATTTGTTTCTAGGAAAAGTAGCTTTAAGGTAAATAGATCTTTAGAAGTTAATTTGTTCTAATAAACCTAGATTTCTCAAAGAGCGAATGAAGCAATTACAAATCCTCTGTATGAGAGGGTGACACTTTATTGTGTAAATGTGGAGTTAACTAGACAAAAGTAAAATGTTTGGTATTAAATAAAGAAATATTCCAAAAGATTTCTACAAAGAAGCATTTTTAACATATCCTATCTCTTGCAAGATTTGTGAATGCCGGTGTAATTTTATTGTGTCTTGTATTGATGTGCATTCACTTTTTATTAGTACTTGTCACTTTCTGTGAAATCAACTATGGCCACATATATCAGATAGTACATCCATTCACCTCATCTTCAACCAGGCTGAGAGGACATTTAACCAGTTCCCACCACAAATGGTTTCAGACTTTTACACCCATTTGTTTGTTACCATGGAGAACCTTTGATTGTTAGAAATAGAATACAACACAATATTTCTTAACATTCTTACACTTCAGGAAGCAATGTTATGTTGCTGATGTAACAAACTGATTAAAAGACCATCATAGCTCTACCTATTACTCCAGAGTCCAGACGCATATAACCTCACCTTGCGTAGCCAGCCTTGTGCAGTCAATAGTCACTGTGCATTGTTGCCTTTCATAAGATTTATGTGAATGTTTGACCTAGATATTACTCATTGGAAGAAGCATCAGCATGTTTCCCAGCTCATTGCACAAGTATATCTCCTTGTCTCATTTTTTATCGGCATCTACAAAAGAAAGCAAGGTTGCCAAAGTGTACCATTTTGCATATCATGGTGTGCACTAACTCAATTGGCAACATCTTAGTGTAGCCTAGGACACTCATTCACTCAATGGTGTTAATGTTAAAGCAGCTTCGGTAGCTCCTTCCAGCTCACTTCTTTCGTGGAAGTCTTAAATTGAATAATAGCCGTTGGCTATTCAATTTACTTTTATTGTTTTGTATTTCATGCTTTGGCCGACATGAAAGAATTTCAAAACTCTTAGAAGACATTTAATATATTTCTAGGCCGACTTCATTAAGAAGATAGGTGATTTTGTAAGAGGCCGACATGAAGGACTTGTCTCCTATACATATACACAGATTGTTCATCCATTTGATTATCGAAGCTCTTCCCCAGTTCGGTCATCTTCAAGTACGAATATAATATCTAGAGAAGCTTGTAATGTCCCCTCTCAAACGATGTCATGTCCTTTTTTTCGAAACCAAGGCTAGTTGGAAGAAAATTAGGGTTTCCTATTTTTGAGGAGGTCTTGCCAGAGATGGTGGATTCAATGGCGGATTCCTCTTTTCAGGGCTTGTGGGGTTTCATCATCTCAGACACTTTTTGAATTTATTTTTAAATTTATTTTCTTTCTGCTCTTTGAGATGGCTCAGTAATACTTCAGCACCTTCGGAGGGATAAGCTAAGTCATTTAATTAAAAAGTCACGTTTAAATATTATATTTTAACGATGACCATGGGCCTAGATTAATGACTTAAAGATGTTTTTAAAAAAGGGGTCTTTGAGGGTGGCGCCCTCATTAAAAGAATATTTTAATTATTGCAAAGTCAAAGCAAGGATATGAAGGGCGAAATTATCAAAGCATGATATTTATTTAAAATATCAAATCTTAAGCCATAAAGGAGAAGTACGCCATCTTGAGGAGATGAGAGGTTTTGACCTAAAAGCTGATTTTAGGGTTTCGTGAAGTCAAACGAAACTTATAAAGAGGAGTCTTGTGCATCATTTTGGGGATCTTTGGACGACTATACTGTTATGCTGCCGGATTGGCTCTGGGACTGCTTCGAGGAATGAAGGCCTCCTAGCTTGGGCATCACTTCGTGTTTGCAAGACAACATCTAGTGGTGAATTTCAGTCTATTTGTGAGTGCATCTTAGTTCATTCATTTTGTGTTCCGTTTTGCATTGTTAGATCTTATTTGGCATTCTAGTGTTTCAGCTTTTGCATCAATTAAATACAGCAGATTCATGTTTGTAATCACAAGTCAAAAAATACAAAAAAAGGAGTTCTGGGTATTTGTCATTCCTCATTGTTTAGGAGAGGCGAACCTTTAGTTCAAATCTCAGATTTTATTGTTAAGTATTGAATTTTTAAGAAAGGGTCGAACTTTCCAGCAGGCCGTACCATTTGCATGTTGCATTGATTTCCGTGTAAATTAAATATTAGCTTTTCAAAGCTGTTTCTGGCATTTAGTCTAGGCGCCTCCTCATCATCAGCATTTTGCATCTAAGAATAGGCCATTTGGGTAAGCATCGAGGGAGTTATGAATCATTTAGTGAATTCTTATGTTGCTGATTTAGAGATTTAAAAGTACAGATCTGTCAAAAACAGTATACAGAAATCTGCATCATTCTGATTTGTAATTGGCTTTGTGGTTTCCTTTGAGCTTGTAACAGAAATAATGTTGAGTACTCTATCTGGAAAGAGTTTAATATATTGACATTGCAGGCAATAGTTATTTGTTGTAAACTGGCAGTAGTACTGACCAGTATCCTTTAATATTGCTTTGTCATTAATTGTAATTCACGTTCTTACTATCTATACTAGCGAATTAATTATAACTCCGCCCTATGGTAGCTACTTCCCATTTTGGGTGAGCAAGCACATTCTGGGTGTTGAGTAGTTTCAGTTTCAGCATTTTCATTTCAAGCTTTGCTTTCTGTAATCACTCCGTCATATGGTCGCCCCTCACTCCGCATTGGATTGGGTAGCACATACTTGACGTTGAGTTCCTTTCTGTATTTAGAGTAGAAGATCCTCTGACCAATGCTCGCCATCATCGGCGCCATTCTGGTTAGAGTTGTTTCCTTTGCACGTTTTGGTTTATCCATCTAACCTTAACGGGTGCATTGTTTGTAATTGGAAATCTGTTAATTTGAAAAAACGAAAAATTTGGCTCGGAATATTTCAAAGCTCGACCACTTCAATTCGGCTCTACTTTATCAAGTGCGAACAGGTTATTATGTGACTGCGAATCTGGATCTGTGCTAGTTACGAACTCTCCAGATCTGTGTTAGCTGCGATCTCTCCATATTGGATCGGTGATTAGTTGTGAACTCTTCATTGCGGATCTGTGTGAACTCCACCATATTGAATCTGTGTTAAGGTGCGAACTATGTCAAAGGGTGAAGTTCAGTGCGAATCATTATGATGCGAATTCATTAGATTGAGAACCATCAGTGCTTGTGAGTACTGTTAAATGTTATTTCTGTATACAGTCATCTCATACATAACAGGTACGAATTTGGCAAACTGTTATATGTTCTTTTGTCATCTTGCCAGTGCTGAATATCGGTCTTGTGTTAGACCCCATTGTAATATGTAAAATTGCCAGTGTTGCATCAAATATAAGAGAGATCTTTGTTGCTGGGTTTTTCTCCCTCAAGAGGAGGGTTTTCCCAGGGTATATGCCGTGTTATTTTGTCTGATTTCGAATCATTTTTCTGTGCATTTCATTCTGATCACATAATTCAACAAATGGCACCAGTATATCAAGACCTGAGGGCACTCACCCAAGGTCTGCAATAGGCTGCCCAAGACTTGAATATGGTAATATGTAAGATAACTACAGAAACAAATATTGCAGATTATTCATAACAGAGGTATACATAACCTCTATGAATGAACATCCATACTAAGCATCATCCACATCATATTCTATGGGCTTAAGCATGAAGTGAACACATTTGTATCCCAGATTGGAAATATAAAGAAGAAAGAGAAAAGGTAAAACACCATAGCATCCAATTATCCATATATTATCATCAAGTATCATAGTACAATGTGTGGGAACATAATCCCATCCTATTCAAAAGTATAACCACAACAAAAAAAAATAAGGCAATTTATTATAGGTGTCTGGTTCATTAAACAAATAAAATTATGGGGCCCGTTGATAGAATACATATTTGTATAGACAATTACAACGTGTGCTGACATATTAAGTGATATGCATCCACTCCACAAACATCGTCCATTGGCTAGCACCATCACATAACCAGGAATACAAGACCAGGACTTCACTCAAAATGCTGGCTGCAAGCCAACTTCTTGTGCAGATCAATCTCCTTGGATTTTCCTTCTATCTAATGATGTTGAACTCTTCTTCATAGTATATCCCTGTACCTACTTGGCCCATTCAGCAATTAGTCTCTGGTGTTTACCAGTAAAATCCATTAAGTTGATGTCTTGCAAGAATAATTAGATAGATATGGATCTTGGCTTTAGTTCAAATTCATTTTTTAAAAAACCGCCCTAGTGCTCTTAAGTAAAGTTATATTGCTGTATGAGATCATCCTCAATCCCTAACCGTGTACCAGTAATCATGAAGATGAACAATCTGTGACCACTTGCATGATCCATGACAATTGATCTGTGATTAACAATCTCTTGTCTTCCATAGTCTTGGTTTGACCTGTCTTCTGTTGAATGTCTGTCTTAGCCCTGCAAATAAATCATAGTTGTGTCCTGTGGGGCAACATTAATCTCCATCGGGACAAATGCATCGAAGAGATTCATGTCAGGCTCTTCATGCTGTGATCTCTGCCACAAATTTGGCCTGCAGAGCTTGCATATTCCCAGAGTTCAAAGTCTGGGTATGTTGTAATCTCTACAACCAATTCAACCTGCAAGCTGCACGCTATGCCTTCTCCCAGAGTTCAAATACTTGGTAGCAGATCATTAGTTGGAACTCTAGTTGCTATTGCTATAAGCAGCCCTTTGGTCACCCAATCTGCAACAGTGAGTGATTTGTTGTCAAACCACTTTGCCTGCAGAGTTTAGGATTCAATATATTGTTTGACATGGATCATCTGACGTGGATGTTAAGAGAGGCCCTCCTAGCTGAGGTCATTCTTCTGTGGACATCATCATACTCGGTACTAGCACTTTCCTGGTGATTGAGAAGGATGTTGCCCCTTCTTCCCACTCTGAAATGCAGACTAGAAATTGTTTCTCTACCAGTCCCTTTCTGTCGGCTCTTTTGACTAGGGGCCTCCCATTGACTATGGATTTTGTATGCTCTGACTTGCCTAGTACATGGGTCTGTTGCTTTGCTGGATTTAGTTTTAGATGCCTTATTCTTACCCAGTGATCACATGGACGGAAGCTACCACACATTTCACAACGTGTGCTGCACAAACATTCCAGGGCTATTATGCATTGCAATTGGTCCATCAGTTCTTCAAAGTTTTGTGATACCTGTGCAGAGAACTAAATAGGAGGCTTTCACGAGACAACAGAATGAAAGGAAAAATATTTAGAGAACATTTAGTGACACAAAATCTTCCACCTTCCATTGCAATCCATCAGTGACTGCAGGATGCCTGCCCCCAAACCCCACACCTCTGCCCTATCCATTGCATCAGCTACAAATATGCATCTGTGAAAACAGGGGATCCAAATGTTCTGCTACAGCTCAAGTAGATTGTTTTTTGGGAACACATGCAATGTGAGAATGGGAATGGTCACCCCCTCCATGGGACCACCATTAGTCATTGGAGTTTTCATTAGCTATTACAGCTTAATGTGTTTTTCCATTGACCTACTTTGATCCTTGGAATTAACAGAATTTCTTTCTTTCCTCCAATTGCATTTTCTTTCTACAGAGTTAGGATCACATGAGTGGCCAACTAATAGCTGAGTTGATTTCTTTCTCTTTATCTATTGTGGCTTAGCCAGATGCAGCATGAATTTATATAAAGTCCATCTATGAAACTTTAATTGGTTCCTCGATTATGCCATCAAAGAAGCTTAAAGGGATGAGTAGCTCAGTGGTAGAGCACCCCAGTAACAAATGAGAGGTCTTAGGTGCAAGTATAGTTAGCCAATGGAAAAAAAGACATGGTAGGAATGCTAGACTAAGAGTCCCAAGCAAAGAAGTGTAGCTCAGGGAACTTTTGGAAGAACAATTCAAACTCTGGATCATTAAGGAATAACAAGGTCATTGTAGGAGCACCAAAGCAATAAATGGGCTGTCCTAGATTCAAATCCTGCATGGGAAATTACTAGTTGATTTGGTCTATGGTTTTCTTGCTTCTTTGCCTTGGAAAGACAAAGAAATTTAAAATACTTCAGGTTTATGCAATCCATAATAACTGTATTACAGTTTCCTGTTTCTAGCCTTGATGTTGGTAAAATGGAGAAACTAAAATTATAATTTCAAGATTCTGTAATTCATAATAATTAATTAAAATTTGGATGAACCATAAACTTCTAGTTCTACTCTTTGTGACCCATCATTATGATAAGTGAAGCATGGATCATTAATTTTCCTCAACTATTCTCCTCAAAAGCAGTTTTTCTCCTGAGGTGATTATATATATATATATATATATATATATCCTCAATTAGTGGAAATGATAGAAACCAACAAAGCTACTACTAACAAGCTTTCTCTTCTCGGTATAATTGAGACTGCTGACATTTCGCAAGCTGAATTCCCCACCAAAGTTCAATACTTGAATTTATTGGCATCAGCCATATTGATTTTTTTGAGTTTGAGTTCACAAGCAAGCCAGCACCTGCCTGGCAAGTGATCTTACACCCTGGGGATTGCACCTAATTATGGCAAAAGTTCAAATTCAATAGTCTTACCTCTGCGAACCCAGCAAGAGGGTTTGAAGGATGACCTACCCAATTGGGCCTTGGTTCAAAGAAGTCAGGCTTTCTGAGGAAGAGTTCTACCAATCTATACCTGCTTAGGCATTTGAAAAATAGGCCTAATAATCTAAACCTTTAAAACAAGAATAAAATTCAGAAAAATTGTATACGGAATTGGATAGGATCAACATATCATATGAAACTTTGTGGTCCGTCCGTCATCAAGGGATTGCTCCAAATTATGGCTCAAGGCTCAAGGTTATCATTAAAAAGCTTGCTCTGCTGTAACTGGGATTGCGGACATTTAGCAAACAGAAACCCCCACCAAAGTTCAATACCTGAATTTCATAGCATTGGCCACAATAGTGACTTTTTGATTTTGAGCTAGTGAGGCTCAAAATCAAGTTGACATTGCCTCACTGGAAAGTGAATTATTATCTAACCTCTTGGTTTCCTAGGATTGCACGTAATTATGGCAAAAGATCAATAGTCTCAACTCTGCATATTCTGCAAGAGGGTTTGACTACCCAAATGGGTGCACCTATGAGGCACATAACCAATTGGGTGTTGGCTTGCCCTACCTTATCCAATAGGGCACATGCCCAATTAGGAGTTGGCTCAAGCGAATTGCAGGTTCCGAGAAACAGGTCCAACAATCTAAACCGCGTTAAGCATACGAGGAAGATAAGCCTAACAGTCAAAACGTTTATAGAAGAAAAGAATGATAAAAAAAATGCGAAAAAGGTCTAACAATCAAAACATTTATAAAAGAAAAGAATCGTGTACAGAATTGAATAGCATCCACATTTTGGACTACACTTTTATTTTAAAGTGATGAGATATATCCATCCAATTCTTTATACAATTTAAAAGTAAACATTGCATACAAAACTGGATAGATAGAATTTCGAACCATGCTTCGGTTGCATTACCCAGAAATATATTATCGATTTACGGTTCATCGTCAAGATATATGTCAATTTGTGGTTCATCATCATTAGCCAATGCTGATATAACAGAAGATGACTCCCCTACTAGACCAACGCCAACCCAACCTAACAGTATAAGACTACCACTCTCGACCAACATCAACCTAATCCACGGCTCCCAACTTTTATAAACATCTCACTGTTATCCAACACACTAAACCTCGACCCTATCCCATTCTTTACATAATATTTTCCCAAAAGAAAACCTGATCCTCTTAAGGGCTGCAAATTGTGAAGCTTGAAACCTTAAACTGCCCAATTAAATCCTTTCCACCCACTGCCAAAAGAAGTATCTTAAGCTGTACAAATGGCGAAAATCCAAACAATTGTACAGAGACCTTCAACGGAGAAAGGGCAAACCTTTACGCATAAGCTGTTTGTTGTCGGTAAAACATTGTGTCTCTCAAAAAACGTTCAGCTTTCGAACGACGATAGACCGACAGCTAACTCCAGGAGTGCAACTAAGCTTAAAGTAACCAAAAAAGCGTTTCTTAAAAGTGGTTTTGAGGAGGGGATCATTCGACTTGCTATGAGTCATTAAATAAATTTAGGCGATTTTATTGGTCCTTGTCATGGCAGGGGTTTTCTTAGACAGATACAAATAAGAAAGTAGCCCTATATGCCTAGACCAATAAACTGATTTTGTTTTCTTACTCAAAGTTAAGGCCACGGTCCCATATGAAATTCTTTTAGTTGAAGCGGGGGCTTTTCCCTTGGAGGCATCGGCGATAACTCGGTTGATAAGTTATCTAAAGAAGATTGAAAACATGGACAACCACCGGTGGCCCAAAGCGGTTATGGAGGAGGCTCTAAACCGTAGAAAGAAAACTTGGATGAAGCAGAACAACAAGTGGCTGAACAAGTGGGACATCAAATTGCAGGAGTGTCCCAACACCAATAGTGAAATAAAAGATTACGTGAAGGAAAAATTTAGGACTGCCATGTGGTCAAAACAGATTGGGCGGAAAAAAACATACTACATCAAAGAGTTTAACCCGACAAAGGATCATGGTGAAAAAACGTATTTAGGGGCTGCTATTAAAGGGAAAGCGAGGGTGTTAATAGCACAGATGAGGACAGGATCACATCATCTTAGGTGCGAGACTGGTAGATGGAAGTCTCCTAAGGAAACGTGGGAAGAAAGAACCTGCATATTCTGCAATAAGGGGGTGGTTGAGACAGAGCGACACTTCCTCATGGAATGCATAGTTTATGAAGACATCCGTAAACAGTATGCAAATAGTTTGGGTATGGACGATATGCAGCAGTTATTCAAGGAGGATAAGATCAACCAGACGGCCAGCCTTCTAGTCAAAATCAATAGTAGGAGATCTGATTTAAAAAAGAGCATGAAAGAAAATTAAGCTGGGTCTTGGTCCCATAGACTGTTTAGTCTCGTGGACGTCATTAAAATCTTTCATTCATTCATTCACCATACTCAAAAAGTTCAAATAAATTTTAGTATTATTTTATCAAAAATTACAATATAGTAATTTTATTGGAGATTTTATTAATTCTGCATATGCAATAAAAGATTACCTGCTTGTTTTGTACTTTAATTTTTTATTATAAAACATAACAATAATTAACATAAATATATTAGCATAGATATTTTAAATACATCTATCTAAAGACGCTTGAAAGATATTAGTCTTGAAGCACTCCATTCATTCTTAATAACAATTTAAATATATAGGTGCTCGCGAGACTCATCTCTCAAAGATCTTTTAAATGATGTATTTTAAGATATCTATGCTAGTGAAAGATCCATGAAGGCAATATGTAAAATATTAATTTAAAATATTTTTCTTTTGTTTGAATAAGTATTATTATCTTTGATAAATAGGGAGATATTTGCAAATGGGGTTGCAAGTTAAGTGGGCTTAACCTCCCTACTTCTATCAATCATGAGCTAAAGGCTCTATAATGAATGGTTCATAAGGCACAACACTTGTTGAAGGTTTTGCAAATGGGGTTGCAGTTAAGTGGGGCTAACCTCGGGAAACTCGGTGGTTAAGCATGCTTGAGCTGGAGCATGGGATGGGTGACCTCCTGGGACGGCCCAGTGCTTCACCTCTGTGAGCATCATCTAGATGCAATGAGTGCTAAGTGGACCATTCATTATCATGAGAGATGGGTTCTTGTGAACCACTACTCATGAAACATGGGTCAATGAGTTTGACTCGAAAACTACACGGTTGAATCTTGATAGCAATATCATAATTATTATCTTTTGTAAAAATGAATGAGACATTACATATAAATCATGTGTATTTTTTTTTTGAAGCATTTCATTTTTTTTCAATTACACAATCAACATATGAAAAGATAATGAATGAGATGTTTCATCTTTAACAAAAAATATAATCTCAATGCTAAGTAATTATAGTTTAATAGAAGAATTATATCTAGTAATGTATACATTACATAAAAAAATTATGTTTTCAAAGATTTGAGTCTTTCTTCTTCAACTCTTATTTTGGTGAGTTGCTTCCCTGTTTTCATTTTTTCATAACGATCATATGAAAATGGTGGTGAGATTTTGAGTCCATCCAAGGATTCAACATGTGATTAACAAAATTTATGTTAATATTGCTCTTTCTCTCGATCTTTTATTAATTGTTACCTTGGAAAGAGTCAATCTTGGTTATTTGTGGATTGTTAGTGCACAAGCTAATCATAATGGTGATTGACATGTGTGCCCCCTTTGTATTGGTGAAATTGGAATTAAATTTGGAGATGCATCTTCAAATGGAATTCCAAAGTAATTATCAAATTCAACCATAATATGTGTTGGTGGATCTGGTGGGGCAATTACAAGTTTGTATATGATATTTCAAATGTATCTTAAAACTCTTTTTACAAGACCTACTTCTATTCAACATCCAATTTATCATTTGGACCTCTAGTTGCATGTGTGACTTGAAGATTTTTGTTAATGCATGATATCAATATTTCCTCAACTTGTGTTACATTTGCAAGTTTTAATCATTGTGGACCAAGATCCATGTTATTTAATGCTACAAATTGATGTTCATGCTTCTTTTGTCGACATCTATATTACAAATAGGTCCTTTAGACAACCATACAACCTTCATTGTAGGATAACTTTCTTGACAAATATAGCACAGACTTGGTGTAACAAGTTTATCAAATCCATGTCGAAATATAATTTGTAAAGTCTTCAAATCAATCTCAACATTTCTATTATTATTAACTCTTCCTTTATCCCTTCCATTTTGTGTTCTTTGTAATTGTCTTTGTCTTCTTAGTTGAGATGTTAACTCCTCTTATGAACTATTATTTTCTACATGATTTTGAGTATCAAAATTCATTGCATCTTAAACTCTATTATCTGGTCTTTATAGGACACGGTCTATTATAATAGAATTCATCCCTTCAAAACTAACCTCAACATTCCCATAAGATGGACAACGTTTTTGAACTAATTCATGATTGTGTGCTTATATTTGTTGTCTTTCTATCTATTGAATTGATCTAAATGCATATTTCTCTGTATCCTTCTTCTCAATATGTATTTATCCTCTTGAGATGTTTGTGCATGATGTGTTATAATATCATTAGTGTGTTGTCTCATTTGTACTAAAGAATCTCTTTCACTGGTATAACTGTCCTATGTTTAATATTTCTTTCTCTATCATTTTGTGATGATGATTGTGCATCAATCATTTGTTCACGTCATCGTCTCATATAATTTTGAGCATATTCTCTTTTTTGTTCTCTCCATTGCTCTTCATTTTTAAGACTTCTTACTTCCTCTCTTTGTGCATCAACCATTTGTTCACATCGTTGTCTCATATAATTTTGAGCATATTCTCTTTAATGTTCTCTTCATTGCTCTTCATTTTCAAAATTTAAACTTGAGCGAAGCATCCTACAAATTATAACAAAATATATTCATCAAATTATAATTCATTTTAATAATACATTATAAACAACTAAATATATAAATAATTCAAATTTAATTTTTACATTGTCACAAAGACTCAAAGTTAAAGATGTGAATTAAATAAATTTCTCAACAGATTAAATATATGCAAACCATTATTTAACAAATAATATAAATAGTAAAATAAAATTTTATTCATAAGTTATATTTTAAATTTTACTTTATTAACCTTAAAAATAAAATATAAAAAATATTATCTTGGAAGTATTAAATTTGTATTCATACATTAGATTTTACCTTTTTTAAAACTTAAAATAATTTTTAAAAAGTATTATTCAACTAAGAATGATTTACTTGTGATTTTTTATCTTGATTATTTCTTATATCCTCCTTTTATAATTATTTTTTACTCAATTCGTAATTATTGTTTATTGCACTTTCTTTCTTCCACTCTCGGTTTATTTAATTATTTTTTATTTAAAAATTTATTAATCAATTCACATTATATATGTGTCTTTTAACTATTAATATTTGTACTTTGTCGGTTTATTATTTTTTTCATTATTATTTCACATATGGCTATTTAATTATTATTTTTAACACACTCACACACTTCACCTCGTGTTGCCACTATAGGTTACGCCTCTCGACATAAATATTAAATAAATTTATTTTAAAATTTCAAGAAAAATTAAAAAATATTTTATTTATTATACATAAATTTTAAATTTTTTTAAGAGTTATTTTATTTTAGTTATTACACGTACACATATATAAAAATAGATAAAAAATTAAATAAAAATAAGTGATTTATTAACATAAAAAGTATAAAGAAATGAATAGTGTTATGGCAACAAGCGGGAAGTGTTGCAGAGGAGGGGGTTTGATTTCTTCGGTTGAGGATGTCGATTATAATGATTCCAACCCTAATGATTTTGACCCTGATGGTTGCGTGGAGACTACGTTCCTGGTGGATTTGCAACCTTTTGGGTTGCCTTTGGGCAATAACGGGGGGGTTTGCAACCATGCGGGAGCCCTGGGATCAGTTTGTGACCTGGGTGCTAAGATTTGTGTGTTCGTTGGCTCTTTCCCTTTGTTTGAGGCCAAGTTTTCTTCTTTTGTGCATGTTCTATACTGGGTTGGTGCAGATCTGGTGTTGTTTCCTATGTTTGTGGTTAAGGGAGTCCTTACCCCTTCACCTACTCTTGTTTTTCCTTCTCTACTCCATCCCTTTTTCCTTGGAGTTGTTTTCATTGTGGAGGTTTGTGGCAGTGGCGCTACCTCTATATTCATTAGCAGGTTGATTGTTGCTTCTTTTCTATCATTTTTTTCTACCATGGTCGGTTGTTGTTCTTTCTTTCCTTCGTTGGGTGGTTCTAGAGATTTCTTTCTCTCCTTGTTGCTGCTTCAGGTGTGGATCTATGGGAGGATGCGACTCTCTACATCCTTGCTGACATAGGTGCTCTTTTTGGGGGTTTTTGTGCATCCCTCCATCTACTATTTGGGGTGGGATCCCTCTCCTTGTTTGGCAATGCTCCTTGTTTTATAGGAATTGACTTTGGTTTTGCATGTATGGCTAGCTCCGCTTCTGGTTTGGGGTCCTTATTGTTGTCCTCTTGCTCCTCGTTGGCCTAGGAGTCTTTGGGGAGCACTGCTCCTCTTTGGTGGTTTTCTCACTATGGTTTTTGGTGCTACAGTTGTGGTGATTTTTTGGGCCCCTTGGGGGTTTTTGGTTTGTTGATTGTTGGCCTCGGGTCAACCTTGTTCTTGCTTTTAATTGCTTTGCCTCTCTCTAAGGTTTCTTGTAGGTTTTTTGGGCCTACTTTATGGTCTTTTGGAGGTGTTATGTTGGGTCTCTTGGAGAGGGTTGGTTGGCTGAGTCTCACGGGTAGTGAAGAAATCCCTTGGCTTCTATGAGAGATGTGGGATTTTGTTGCTGATAAGGAGCAATTTGGCTTGCACTTGGTGGAGAACCCTCCTGCTGTGGCGGAGTTGCATTTTGTTGATGGAGATGGGATTTGGTTGGTTGGGGTCTTGATGGCTCTTTCCTTTGATCTAACTTGTTTTCCTATTGAGGTGGAAAACTTGGTCTGTGTTGAAATATGGGTTCCTTCTAAAAGCTATTTTGGTGCTCCGGTTTGGGTTGTGTTGTTTCCTTCGCTCTTCAACTATTCTTTCAGCTTCTATCGAGGTGGAGAAATCTCTTATTGAGGTGGAGATTGGTCTTGTTGTTGGTGTTGGGAGCTAGTGTAAAGGGGTCTTTGTTCCCTCTAGTTTATTTCTTGAAAGCTCTTACTTTCTCCTTGTGTGGCGGAGACTTGATGATGGTGGGTTCCTGGTCCAGCCCTCTTTGGTTGCGACTGCTGGTTTATTCTTACCTATGGCTTATGCTCTTTTGGAAGTTGTTGGCTTCTGTTTATGTTTCAAAAGGCACATTTTTGTGGAAGTCCTAGAGTTTTTTGGAGATTGTTTCCCTTTGGGTAGTGTTTTCGCTATTGGGTTTCACTAGTTTTCCCCTGTTTCTGCAAGGTGGGGTCTTAATTTGGGTGTTTCCTTCTCAGTTGTGTTTTGGGCTGGTCTTTTGTTGTTGTAGTTCCTTTTCTCTGTAGATGTTCTGTAATCGGTTTCTAGCTCCAGTCAAAAGCTTTGGTTGTTAATGGTCCTATCATGCCTCACTCCTCATGAGTCTTGCTTTTAGAGGTCTCTCTTTTTGGAAGCCTCCTCTCTTTTGCCTCAATGGCTGCTTTGTAATGGGTACTGGCCCTTCTAGTTTTATCATAATCAAAACATAAAAAGTATAAAGATTATGTAGAATACATCTCATAAAAGGAAAATCAAAAGGTCAAAGTTACAAATATTTCAAGTTTAGCATTTGTAATAGAATTGCCCACCAATGACTTCAAACAATATTTACCCAATTTTTTTATTTTGATTAATTTGTATATGAGGTGGCTTGCTTGTTAGCTGCAATGTTCTTGGAAGCTTCTCTAGATCTAATTTTGGCATTCTTCTTTCTTCCTCTAGTTTTTTGGCTAATGGTGGGGGAAATAAAAGTATCCTCATCAACCTTAAAATCATCATCTAAAATAGTAGTAAAATTTTCATCCTTGCCATCCTCTATAGTGCATGTTTTATCTCAAATTTTAGTTTCATTAGTAACAACCACCTTTCTTGGTATTACAAATTCTTCCTAAGCCTTCATCGCATCTTGAGCCATCTAAACAACAAGCTTCACCCCATATGCCCCTAAAGAGTTCATAGGATCCACCTCTTAAGACAAGGCCGACAAGGGATAAGGGGAGTCAATATATTTTTCTTGATTTTCTTTATGTTGATTTTCCTTTATATTTTATTTCAAGTGATCTTCTTTTTTCCCCTCATTTGATTGAGGCTTCTTGGAGTAGTTTTTTTAAATGGTCATGCTCGAAGAAAAAATCACATTTGAAGGAAATGTTGGTGCTTGGAGTTGTAGGTCCCAAATCTCTAAAATGATCTTCTTTTAAGTGCCATGGACATCAAACATAGGACAAAATTCTTAAATTTATGATCAATGTGGGAAAATTTGGACCAATTTACTAAGGTGGGTAAGATCTTCCACTATTGGCTCTACTTGGCCAAGGGAGGCTTCCTTAACATGTCATTTTAGATATAACTATAGGTAATTAATATATACCTTGACACAAAACATATCTAATGTACAATACACTCTTATTAGGATGTCACTATGTATCTATATGTTGGTTTGATAATATTAGGTTATACACCTTTATATACAAAATATTACCTACTACACAAAGTATCTAACAATGTGCTCTCGATAGCCCCTAATGTTGTTATACACATCTAGAGGTGGTAGTGAATAGAAGTAATTATAACATAATGTAGAATGATGTTTAAATCTAGTTGATTTGGATGTCTTGATGTGATGGGAGGTTGAGCATGTAGCAAGCAAGTGCTTATATCCAACTGGGCAACATAGTATCATATTTTAAAAACAAAAGGATGCAATGACTATAATATACTTGGTAATGTTCACCTTAATGAAGATGTAACTAAAGACTATGTCGTCAAACCCTACACATAAATTAGCTCTATACATACAAATGAGATTAATGAAATTATAGAATATTAAAAGAATCTAACTTATTAATCTATGAATGAACCAATACATTTCTTATATTACTCCAAAAAGATACCTTAAAAAATATTTACACACATGGAGACATTTAGATAACACCAAATCTACACATTTAGTCCATTCTCCTAGGATTACAATATCTCATTACACATTTGGGATGAAACCCATATCGTTACAACACAAAATATCTTGACCCTTTACTTAAAATTGAAAGCCTAATAGTTTGTGTGAACCAGCGAAGTTAACTTGTTCTAAAAGATGCAAAACAAGGTGCAAAAGGAAAGGAAAAGACACTAAACACCTCAAGATTAGGCCTAGTTGAACTCAAAAAAACAAAGAAAGATAACAAAAAGTAGATTTTTACCTTGTCTTGAGTTGATGCTTGGTTGGCCCTTGATAGTTGATAATGTGTTCTCCCTTTGATGGCAAGATGCTAAAGTGGATTCAAAATGTTGAGGGTTTGATAAGGAATGCAATGAGAAAAGTGGGTAGTTGAGAAGATGAATACAATGGATAGGATGAAAGCTTCAATGTGCAACAATGGTGGATGAAGGTTATGCAAGTGTGAGAGCTTGGTTGAATGCTTGAGCTTGAGAGATGAAGTTGTGAATGAATGAGAATGTGTTGTTAATGCATAATTAATTAGAATGAAAGAAAAATCCTTCATTTTATGGAGAGAAACCCTAGGGAAACGGATGGTTGAGATCTTGCCACCATGGGAAAAATGAAGGGTTGAGATCTTTCCACCATGGGCAAGATGGTTAAGGACACATGAGGTGGAAGATGAAATGTGATAGGAAGGTACTTGTAAGTTCCTTGGAATAAAGATGATGTGACCTCTCAATGATAACATGGGGAAGAGGATAATCTTGGATAAATAAAAGTGAATTTAAAATTCACATGATTAAGGATATCTTAAGGATAAGACAAGGTTGCCAAAAAGGTAGGTGAGAAATACCTTGGATAAGGCAAGGTGCTTAAAAATGTAAGTACTTACCCACATGTGAGTGATGTGACAAGTCAAAGGCTCTAGAAGACTTTGACACATGCGAGTGATGTGACAAGTCAAAAGGTTCTAGAACTTGCATGGGAATAAGAAGAGTCTTGGAAGGATAAAAATGAATTAAAAATTCCTTGGGGGAAGAGATGGGTTTTGGATGAATAAATTAAAAATTCACATGGGGAAGACAAAAATGAATTAAAAATTCCTTGGGGGATGGGGAGAATTGACCAATATGTTGATTGGATTAGCTAATCAGTGATTAGAAGATAATTAGTGGTTAAGGAAGATTAGTTCTAAGCTAACTTGCAAAAGTTGGAGGATGTGACACTTCTTAATCAAGGATTAGACATGTGCACATCTCTAATGATGAGATTAGGAGGTAGATTAGGATTAAGAAAAATGATGTGACATGTGAGGAATTAAATAAATGTCATATTTATTTAATTCATTTGATGAAAGGGGGATTAAAGAGTAAGGTATTTAATTGTTAACTAAATACCTTAAGGATTTAGAAGAATTTAAGGATATTAATTAGATAATAACAATATTACCTAATTAATGTAGATAAGAGGATGTTTAGATGAAAAGGGACAAATTTAGACAAATGTGAGTGTCCAAATTTAGGTGTCTTCATTTTGCCCCTCTTTGAGATGGTGTTACGAAGTAACATCATTTCAAAGAATATTAAAACATAGAACCCGAAGGAAGATGGTTAGATTGGGAAAGATGCCTCAGTCATTCCAAGGAGTGACTAGGAAGAAAGATGATGGGGGTGAAGATGAAGATTAGAGCAAATGGATTTTCTTCTGGTTCTTCGTCAGCTGGGTCAAATGGCAATTCAACAAATAGGTTTTCAGCAAATGGATTGATATCTTGGTCTCCTTCTTCCTCAAATAGATTATAAGCTGGTTTAGGATTGTTATCAATGAATGGAAGGTCAGGGAGGAATCTTCTCAGAGCGTCTCTTCTTCTATGCATGCAATAGAATGAATGGTGAATTGAAGGAATTTTGAAAATGCTTGAATAACAGACTAAACTACTGCTAACAATGACTTATGACAGGTTCTTAGCTTGACACCATCCCTGGCAACGGTGCCAAAAATGGTCGCGCCCACAAAAGGATATAAAAGTCACGGCAAATCCTAACCTGGGAATTGGGCATTCCAGCAGGCGACTAACATCTTCTTATGGTCATTCATTTACTTTGTCAAACCAGGGAACATATACTTGAAATGGAGCGGCATTGTATGTGCACTAAGAACCAGTTTCAGTCACGATTTACCAGAAATAAATGCGTGAAAGGAATTCTACTTATGCTACAGGAATGTAATGCGAAGCCTTCTAAACTTAATCAAAGCAGAAACCATAACAACTATAAATGAGAAACAAACTATGAACTGGCCTTATGCTACAGGAACAAACACAAGGATGGATTCTCAATGCTGTAGGAACAATATAAGACTGAGTTTGCACTGAAACTTCAAGAACAAAATCTAACTTATGATCAACAGAAAATAAATGATTAACTAATTACAGATACTTACTAAGTGGCCCCCCTTAGCAAGCATCAACTAATTATGCAAGGATTGAATTCAGAACTTCATCAACTTTTATTCATAAACTCATAATGATATACATTGTTTTGCTCATATGAAAACTAACACAAAACTCTATCTCTTATCATAATACTAACTCTTACATATTTTGCTTCTTATTATCATACTAACTCTTACATGCTATGCTTGCTCACTCGCGCAGGAGGAGCACTTATTTAAACCAGAAAAGCAACTAACTACCTAACTCAACAGAGAAAGACATGGACATAAATGAATCCTGAAACCAAGGAACAGACTTCTCATAAATGAAAACATATTCGTTCAACACGATCCAAAGAATTTAGCATTCCACTCTTTCCAGATTAATGATCATTTAAGTTTCTTCCCAACGACCCAGACAGAGAGTCTTCGCTGGAACAACTTCCTCGACACCGTGCTGCAAATGGACTTTACTGTAAAGCCGAAGTCTATTGTGCTTGGCTCGTTCATGCTCCTTTCAACAACCTGCCATGCACAAGGCGACAAAGGTGAAAGAAAGCATTCGTGGCAAACAACACGATACATTCATTAATCACATATTAAATATATCCCATTATTCAAAAAAACCATATGCATTATATCAGTCACTCGGGAAGTCAAAACAAGGTAATTAATAAGATTCATGGAGATGTTAGGCTGCAGGAATGTAGGAATGTATTGCTATAGGATACTACCCATTTTAGATAAAATATTTTTAATAAAAGAGTTAAAACATCCATTAGCAGTAAAAGTAGAGATATTAAAAATACATAATGATACTCAAATTATGAGCATATCCTGAGCTCATCATCTGCCCCCTACTTAACCTAATGATTGTCCACCAGCATTAAGCTTCCTGGTTGTTTCCCTGAAATTCGTAGGAGTAGTATGGCTTTTTGGCACAGTCCCAAATTTATAATAGAAACCTCTGAAATTTTGCCATCTTTCATATATGAGGCTTTTTGTATCCTTATTAACATTTGTAGCTCGATAGGGATAAAGTGGCCACATTAAAACCAAAGGTCGAAATGTTATTGGCAACCATAACTCGAACCTCTTCTAGAGACTAAGCTGTATGTACTTTTTTGTCCTTCCAAGGGCTGCTTCAAAATTTAGGGGGCTATGTGGCTTAGATTTCCTGAGCCCAACAGTCAATTTCTCCCATCTTTTTTCAATTCTAGAATAGGCAAGCTTCCAAAATAGATACGGTTGGCTTTTGAATTCCTCATACACTTGCTTTCTGATATCAAATATTTTTACTCTTTCTGCATGATTGTTGAACCCATATGCAATAGTGAGCCAAGTTTTCAGCATTGTGTAGGGATCTGTGTTTTCTGATCGCAGTGGTATAGGCTCATCCCTTTCAACTTCTTCATAGGCTTCCAATTGTCTGCCATAATTGGTTTCATTGGTTGCCCATGACATAAGTGACCTCAAATGAATATCACGAATATAAAGAAGTGGATTCCACTCTGTTTTAAAGGGAATTATCAATCCATGCAAATAAAATTCACATAAAGAATTCTTTAGCCAATTACGAGCCACTTGGTATGCATCATAAAATTCTTTGGCTGTATGAATAATAAGATCTAAATTCCTTGAAATTCTCATTAATTGAAACCAAATAAATTGTTCCTTTAGGCACATGGCATAGACTCTAGGCGGTGGTCTACACTCCACAATCTTACCAGTCATTTTCATCATTTCATCCATTTTCTTTTTCATTTCTTGGATTTCTTGTTTCTGCCTTTCAATTTCTCTTTTCAGTTTCTTCTTCTCTTCCTCACAAAGACTTTGTTGAATTTCAGTCTTGGCTAAGTGGCGGAAACTCAAGGTTTGAAATGTGACTGGTCTCCATGTTGTCCTAAGGTATTCCAAAAATTCAATCAAAAATATCTTTTTATGGACAACCATCACTTGACAAGTTGCAGGGGGCAATGAAGCTTCATTGGACACTTCCAATTGTTTAGGATGTTCTTCCTCTTGCTATAAGATGAATTCCTATTGTTGTGCAAGATGAGATTGTACTTCCTCTGAAATTTGCCTAGCTACATTAGCTAAGTTATCAAGACTTGGCATTCCCCTTTCATTACTATCATATTGTGCTTCATCAACTTCCATTGGTTCATTTTGCATTTCCTCAGGAACAACAAGTGGGCTATGTGAAACATTCTCAGGTACATTCTAGGAATCATCATGGTTGTATTCTTTAGACTCCTTTGAAATTATTATAACTTCAGTTTGAGCAGACGTTGAGGTGACTTAATGTTGTTTCCTTGTTGAAACTCTTTTTGGCAATGTGGTAGCTGTAGGAGGCACTCTCATGGCTTTCCTCTTCCTGACTTTCCTAGAGCGTTCAGACTCAACAAAAGAGGATGATAGTGAAACTAAAGTGGCAACAGGTGTTGTTGCAGGAGGAACTACTATAGGAGGAGGCGCTACAGGAAAGGGACACTATTGTCTTTGAACATGAGGGTCAGACTCTGGGGTTTGTTTTTCCCTAGATGACTCTCCTACCTTCATTTTTCCTTTTTGTTTTCTACTAGTAGACCTAATTTGTACTCTGGTAGAGGGTTCTAGTGTGGAGGTCGCAAGAATAGATGCTACATGGGTATGTGTTGCAGGGATTGCTCTAGGAGGTTCTAGAAATTGCAGACCCTTTTGGGCAACAAATTCTTGCCAATAGAGGGGTGATACATCCCTTAGGGAATGCTCAATCAATAGTTTAATGAGGTAATGATGGGAAATAGAGTTGTCCCTTCCCCTCTGGGTTTCATGGGCACTTTGTTTTAAAAGATTTAACAAAAAAATTGGGACATTAACAGCTAACCCATGCCTCATATGGCTCAATAACTTAAAATGGTAAGAATGTAAATAGGAGAAGCGTCCCTCACAGGTTAAATAACTAATTATAAATGTAGCATATTCTGAATATGGGAAGGGTAGCGACACTCATTTCTATCCTTGTTTAGAGATGTCCAAGGGTCCATCAGTTGGTACTGTAAACTCTGCCCTAGCAGAAACAACATCTGAAAAGAAATTTTCTCTTGCTGCAGGAAGCCTAGTTACTTTAGAAATTTGTTCTTTTGTTACAGCCACTATCAAACCCCATAGTAAAGCTTCCCCTTCTGAAAGAGTTCTTAAAAATTCACTAGCAGCTTCCTCATTGAAAGAATCTAACCTTAGAAAATAGTTTAGCCAACCACAATTACTGAATGCCTGCATTGTTTGAGGATTTTGTGTTAAGAGCTCATGAGCTACAGGCTCATGTCTTACCAATTGACCACCCATATTCACAAATTACCTCTGTTGAGATTCCAAAAACTCAAACCTTTTCTAAAAATTCAAAAGAAAAATTCTTTTGCTCTACTTCTTTTTGCTTCTTTCTATCCTGCCATCACTTTCTCTTCTTTTCCAAGAATGAATCAAAAGATAATTGCATGTAATGATTATTAGGAACTACTCATATCAAGCAGTTAATGTTGTTTAGATAAAACACACAGCCATATTTGGAAAGTACAAGAAGAATAAAAATATCTTATTAGTTGTGACAACGACATAAGAAAAGGTTTGAAATGGATTATCCCACCCCCTACTTAAAAGCTGACATGTGTCCACACATGGGCGAAAGGACAGGCGAAGAATGGGTGAAAAGACTGATATGTACATAGCAGTTGTTGAATGAATGAAATAAATAAATAATGTGATAACAAAAGATATCACGTACCTTTTAATTAATGCTTGTTCGTACTGGGAAAGATCACAGCGCACCATGAAATGATGGCTGGAATAGAAACCATGAATTAGGGTGGTATGGCAGGATGGATGACATGTAAGAAAAGAGAATGAATGGTGGTGATGGATGGAAAATAGAGAACGTGGCTTCCTTTAAAAGGAAACCTTTATTATGGGCATGTAACGTGGAATTTAAAGAGATGATGGAGGAGAAAGACTGAAGCCTTTCACAGCAAGAAGATCAGTGGCCGTATTTGAAACAAACTGCTACATAAATTCATCTTTGGATGTTGGTTTATGATACAACCCGAGGCGGTGTCCATTAACCCGTGTGAATGGAAGCTGGATCTGTGTATCCAACTGCATTAAACCATTATCAAACCTGTATTTCATAAGGACCAAATACCATCATGTAGTTAGTTTACCTTGATTTTCTTTGTATCTAAAGTCATGAGCAGCTCCAATCATGAATGAGAGAATTGCTAGTTGAATATGATTGTCGTACCCATTTCTTTCTTTGTTGTTGGATAGTTCCATTGTATGTGTTGTAGGGTAGCTTTCCTTAGCTCATCTAATACATTGACTCTGAGGGAGGTGTTCCTTTTGAGCCTGAAATATCAATGTTAAAGGCTGGAGAGCAGTCCTTAAGGTCTTGTGCTCAAATTCTATTGGGAACATGGCAGTCTTACCATAGAGTAACTCAAAGGGAGTAAACCCTGTAGTTGTTTTCCATGTTGTCCTATAGGCCCAGACTGCTTCAGGAAGGTGGCTGCTCTAATCATTCTTGTGTAATTGGATTGTCTTTGAAAGGATTGCCTCAATTTATCTATTGGTAACCTCTGCTTGGCCATTGGCTTGAGGGTGATAGGGGC
Organism: Sequoia sempervirens; assembly: GCA_007258455.2. Taxonomy (NCBI): domain Eukaryota; kingdom Viridiplantae; phylum Streptophyta; class Pinopsida; order Cupressales; family Cupressaceae; genus Sequoia; species Sequoia sempervirens. The sequence goes on from VDFB02103154.1 coordinate 291,135, forward strand.
TGTGGATGTGAAAATCTGCATATGGTTAGCATTTTAAAACCAAAATAATCCTCAACATCCCTATGAGATAATGAAACATGTTAGATATGCTAAGTAAGATATTAAAACAACAAGAAAAACCAAATAAGCATACAAACAACATGAATCAACTTCATCTCATAGTGGATTGGTGTCACATATGCTAGTGACCCTTTCCCAATCCTTGATCAAAGCTCAAGATGAAAATCTTTATGAAGATCATGGTGGAGTGATGATGAACAAAATAAAATTCTCAATGGAAGTGACTTTGCTGAGTGATTGTGGAGTTGAAATGCTCAAATTTTGGAGTGGACAAAATCAGTTCTCAAATGAAGAGAGTGACTTTGCATAAAGATTGTGGAGGATTTGCTCAAAGATGAAGCACCTATTTAAGGATTTTTCAAAATGCTAAGTGTTGAAGAGGGACCATTGTGGGACTAAGATTGGACCAATGAAAGAAGGACACTTTTCATCATGTCGATGGTTGATGCATGTATGTACAAAATTTGGAAATGTATGCCCATGAGGAGGAAAAATTTGAATTCAAATTTGTGCAATGAATATTGAGTTTGATGTGGAAGGGGACATGTAAAGAGGGGCAATGTAAGGCCTCCTTAAATGGCTCTATTGGGTGTACATGTGTCCTCTTGGGGAGATTCAAACTTGGGAATATTCTCCCTTTATGCCAAGTTGAAAATAAAGATTTTGATAAATCCAATTAAATGCAATTTCATGTGCAAGTGGAGATATCTAGAGAATGCAAGTGGGTGAGATTAATATTTAATCAGGGTTAGATTAAATAGATGATGATTATGCTGATTTAATGGTGCTTAGATAATTTTGACTTTTAGGACTTAAATATTTGATTTATTTAAATCAAAAAATGGTGGAATATGATTTGGGTTTGATTTAAATAAAGTCTTGATTTATGTGATGAATGGAATATGATTATGCATGATGTAAATTTGGCTTGCCTTTATTCTATAGAGTTGAACTTTTTGTGCACGATCATAATCATTCCATCGGTCTGATGGTCTTAAATTGGATGTAAACTGAGCTCCTTGACTATTAACAAGTTCCCTTGGGACTCCAAACCGAGTAAAAATCTGCTCATACAGGAACTTGACAACTTTATTGTCATGGGAATGTGTCATTGCTTTCACTTCCACCCACTTGGTTACATAATCAGTACACACCAAAATGTATGATTTTCCATTGGATGGAGGATCAATAGGTCCAACAAAATCCATGCCCCATTTGTCAAACGGACTAACTACTACTTATGGATGTAGGGGCATTTCATCAGACCTTGTTGGTCTCCCCATGCATTGACATCTATCACATTTCCTGGTGTAGGCTGATGCATCTTTGTGTAGTTAGTCCAATAGTATCTTGTATTAAACACTTTCATAGCTATTCTCTTGGCTGCAAAGTGCCCTCCACATGGCTCATCATGACAGACATGCAAAATGTCATAGGTCTCATCTTCCCTCACACATCTTCTCATGACTTGGTTAGGTCATGTATAAAATAAATAGTCTGCAATCCATGAAAAGTTAAAACTTTTCTCAACTAGCAATTTCCTTTCCTTTGGTGAGAAGTGTGCTAGAATTTTGTTGGCTGCTAAATAATTTGCAATATCTGCATACCATGGAGTTTGAGCAGCAATAAAAAATAGATGTTCATCGGGAAAGCTATCATCAATTACCTTAGGAGTGTTAGGTGTAGGTGTTTGAAATTTTTGACCGAAATCAACCGCCACCACATTAAACCGAGCGACATCAATAAGCGTACGATATCAAATTCCTACAACAGCGGGTGTCTTGCTAATCTGCTAGACATAGGCAGAGCTTATTCATGAGGCACCTATTTTGCGGAGTTTATGCATACGCACTTAGGAGTAGGGACCCTCTTTTGATGATGACTTTTGACCTTTGGTTTTATTGGATTTGTCTTTTGAGGTCTTGAGATGTTGGTCTTGTTGGATTTGGTCTTACCCTAGTGTTTGAATTGGTTAAAGTTGGGTTTTAGTGAAAATCTGAGTTTTGACCTGAATTTGAGATTTTCTAGCTCCGGCAGATTTTTCGGGGCTCTGGTTCATTGTCTGTTCATTGCTGAATTTTTTGAATCTAGGTTTCTGCTTGACTCCAGGATTTTTTGGTTCTAGCGGATTTTCCCAGACTGTGCCAAAATCCCGAACTTCGTTAAAATCCCAGTTTCTTCCATATCCGCGGAATTCGTGTTCATCCGAATTTTTCACGTATCTTGGTTTTCTCCGAAATTCTGTCTTGGGCTCGGGTTCCCAAATTTTTTAGACATGTCTTGTCGCTCATTAATGCTCGAAGTACCTTTGCTCAAACGTGAATAGGGATGGATTTAAGGTATTTTAGGCATCACTTTGATTTCATTATTCACTTGTCTTCTGCCTTGGTGTCTGAGTGTATTCCCTGTTTGAGCTTTGATCATTGATTTTGAGCTGCTTGTGTGGGGATTGGTGGAGCGCGGATTAACGTTTTCATTGCTAAGGCATATTTTATTTGTAGTCATTTCTTCGAGTTCAAGTTTCATTTGGACTAATCCATGGTAGGTTATCACTGGCCCTTTTATCTGCTTGCATGATGATTGAGTTTTTTCTATGATTGATTGATGGTTGGCCTATGCTTGGTCACAATTTTGTATTTATCAAATTAGGGTTTGACCCATATTTTCATGAAACCTCATCACCCGTACCATGTGTGCTTGTATTTATCCATTAGATGATAGGTGCATCCGTTTGGAAGGTGTTCTAGGTAAGATTTTTTCCCTCTAAGTGAGTAATTTGTTGTATTGTGCGAGGTTAGGGTTTTTTCGGTGCTCGGCCTAGATTAATGAATTTGTTATGATTTGTCTATCTTGTGCATGTATTAAACCAGTTCCTTGCCTTGTGAGGACTCGGAGTGCTTTAGATTCATCCTTAGGGATAGTGTTCCAAACCTCGAGCCTACCCTGGTTTTCATGGCGAAGGGTTTATTCTTCAAAATTAGGGCATCATCGTTTTGCCATGAAGTTTGGTCATTCAAGGTGTTGTGAAATTTAAGTTCAAGAGCATTCTGAATCTTGTTGGTTGGCGTTGATTTTGAAATCATTTGAATCCCAATTAGTAAGGTTTTACATGATCATTCAGTCGCTGGTTCGCGTGTTGTCATCCATCAGGTTTCCGAGGTGTCCGCGAAATTCCTGCGCACCCAGATTTTCCCGGTTTCGGCCAATTCTGTGGGGTACAATGAATTCCAAAGTATTTGAACTTTTCGCGAAAATCTGTCCTATTCGGACTTTTCCAGTTTTTCCTGCCTGGTTTCATTTCTTTCGATTTCTCGAGGCTAGGACTAATGAAGTAAGTGTTAAATGCTGATTTCTTGTTGCTAATAAATGAATTCCATGATAATCTTATAATCTTCTATCTGTACTAATGATCTATTTGGCACATGGTGTCTTGGCAACAGGAATTTGTCTGGGTCGGATTTCTCCAAAATTTCGTTTCGACTGGATTTTCCCGGTTTACCTTGTTTTCCTGGATTGCTTTATTTTTCTGGATTTTCAAGGATTGGTGATTTGTGATAGTTCTTAATTGCCTTATATGATCTTATGCTAAGTTGGATTGGAATACGTATGATAATTGGATACTCATGACATTCTTTTGTGAATGCAGGCTGAACCAAGCAAGGCTACAGCAGGAAAATCTAAAGGTGACACGGAGGGGTCCTCTATTTCAGAGGCAGAAAGATTAAGATTGGACACTAAGAGTCAACTCCCTGAAACCAATATATCTTCGGTGTGGTCTGAGATCTCAGACACCAATGTTGGAGCGTGGAGATATGAGGAGTTTAAAGAGAGAATAGCTCAGAAGGATCTGTCGGTCACGAGATAGGGAATGACAGAAGTCGGATTGAGTTTCATGTAAGCGGGGGTTCCACGTCAACATATGAGTTAATAGCAGGTATGCTTACGGTGATTTGGCTTTGACTTCCTGAGGGTTGTCAACTTGGCGGGGAAGGGTCTTGAGTGAATTTTGGTCTGTTCTATTGCGGGCCTTTGACATGCAGTTGCGCCATGAAACAGACATGGACTTGGCAAACTGCATAATTATGAATAGGCCCACAAAACAGCAAATAATTAATGCTTGGTTGGAGAAGCCAAAGTCACACTATTCTAAACTACCCAAATAGTTGCATAGGGTTAAATTTAGGACGAACATATATGATGCAATTACATTTTTGAGCAGGTAGCAGGTTTGAAGACCGCTGGAGTGTTAGAGAGTTGGATGGTTCATGTGATAAACAAGATTGAGCAGGGTACCGATTATCATTGGGCAGGACTTATTAGCACTATGATTGATAAATAGCTAAGGGATGTCCTAGAGACAAAGAAGTTCACTATGTCTTCTTATGTAATGTATGTGTTGGCTAGATTCTACCCATACAGGGGTTTGAATCCGTAGGAGACATTTGGACACAATATAGTCTATGAAATATATCTGGAATTGCACCTAGGACACTGGGATTACCGAAGAGCCAATGATGCATTCACAATGCATATCACTAGGTTGCTTCAAAATGCGGAGCACGTGAGATTGTCAGATGGAGCGAAGGAGTTAATAAAGAAATACAGAGCCTGGTTCATTCAGTTTCCTACCTTCTCTTACATTAGAATTGATGGATGCCCGGCTGCTCCATACAGGTTACCTAGGTATCCTACTGATCATATTGTGTTATTGGAAGTGGTGAGACAAATATGTGAATTTGATGCAATTTTCAAAAAGGAGAAGCATAAAACAGGTTTTGGTGGGGATTTCCCTCTTGGAATTGGCGTAGCAGAGGTGTGCCCTTCCATTCAATCAGCACATGTAGCAGGCGATGAATTGGCAGCTCATGGTTTCTCCTTCCACTCTAAAAGGACAAATTTTGATATCACCAGGGAAGCACAGAAGAAGGCTACCAAAGAGTACTGTCATAAGGATGACTTAGAAGACTATTGGGCCAATATCAAAGATGATTTTGAGGCAAGGAAGAAAAGGTACTCTAGGCTTCCTGTTGATGTGATTAGACAATACAATGTCAAGTTAATCCCTGACCAGCTAGAGGACGATGGAAACCTGGTGCAAGATCATGCCTATGAGTCTGTTAAGGACAGATCAATTGGAGAGATAAACTGGAACAATGATGAGGTAACTGAGCTGGAAGATCTGATGGCACTGGTTATGAAATTTACTACTTCATGGTTAAAACATAAGGTTTGGGAGTTGGAGAGTGAGAAGGTATCTTGTACCTTTAATTTAATGGGAAATCTCAATCCTATGTCTACTTCAGAAGAATCCGGGGAAGATGACCCCAAAGGGAAGACCAAAAGGAGCTCACCCTTCAAAATAAAAATCAGAGGCCCTAAAGAAAGTGAGCCAGAACCAAAAAGAAAGCCAAAAGGAAAGAAAAGAAGTAGAGCTTTGAAAATAGGCAGGTCCTCTGATGAGGAAGGATTTGAAAAGCTAGAAGAAGAAGATGCTCCTCCACCGCCAAAGAAGACAAGAACAACTAGGGTTTCAAAGAAGAAGGGTCAGGGTACCTCTAAAGATGAGACTCTGATTGTTGATGTGGAGAGTTCAGGGGAAAAAACTAAGGTTTATTCAAGGAGATAAAGGACTCCATCCCCTAAGGAAACTGTGCAAAAGATGGATCCTCCTCCAAAGACACCCATTGTGGAGCAACCTAGGGCTACTTCCCCTTCACCAAGCGTGCCAGAGCAAGAGACTTTTGAGGAACATGAGACCAGCGGAGAGGCAGAACCTTTCAAGGAAGGAGAGCTCTTTGGTGTGGCAGCTGGGCTCGAGGTTGAAGAGGTAGAAAAGCACCCTTCTCCACTAGTCCAATATGAAGATTCTCCGGCAAGTAGCAAAGGTAATGGATCACCTAAAAAGGAAAACAATCTTGTTAGAACCCCATCGTCGGTGCAAGAGGTGGAGATTGAAGTAGGTGATCAAGCTGAGCAGTTCCCTGAAAAGGAAGAGGATAAAATAATAGAACAGCATGAAGAGGCAAAAATAGAGGAAATCCGGGTGGAACCTGTTGTCTCGGATTGGCTTGAAAAGGAGATCACAAGGAAGAAACAAGTTGTTGAAGACACTCCTTTGGATTGGGATGAGATGCTGTCTAAGATCGGTAAAGGTAAGAAGAAGAAGGCGGCCAAGGTAGTTTCAAGAATAGAGAGGGACGAAGTGAATAACAGAGTAATCCACATTGCCACCCCTGCTGCAGACAAGACTAGAGAAGATGTCACTGGTGAGGATTATAATGTGCAGACTTTTAACCTTGGACCAGCATCTATGGAGCAAGATATTGAGGAGTATGAAGGGTCCAGTGCTGTGATAATCAGCAGATTAAGGAAAGAGACTTAGACCAAGCATGAGCTGAGAAAGAAAAATGAGAGACTTAAGAAGTGCTTGGAGGATGTAATGAAACCTCTGCAATCTCTTCACCCATCTTCCTCTGCTACTCCTAGTTTCCTACCCAAGGAAACTATTTTCGAGATTGAAAAGATGAAAGCCTCTGCTCAAACTACAACAGATTGGTTAAAGGATGTGCAAGTAAGAGGAGACAATGCAATCAAGGATATCCTTTCAGTTGGGAAAGATGCATTCAGAGCCAAGGAACTGTTGGAATATGTGCTATCCCAGGATAAGGAGGATATTGATCTTCTGCTATAGAAATCCAAAGTAATTATGGAATATGGAAAAGATCAGTTGGTTGCAGATGGGATCCTTTCTTCCTCCAGACTCAATGAGCCTTGGGAATGGTTTGAGGCTTTGCATATTCGGCAAAAGGCCATGAGGAAGATTCAGAAGCGAAAGAAGTTGATAGATGGCGACTTAACTGGTGTCTATGAGGGATGCATTGCATTTTTTGAGATTATGACTGGCATGATGTTTATGCTCCTGACTCTGAAAATGTCATAACCGACACCAGTTGGATGATGCAGCAACCTACTTGGCAGTGATGGATAAGTATCAAGCACATAAGGATGATTGGAATAAGACTGTTAAGTAGTCAAAGGAGGAGATTGATTCCATTGAATGCAGACTTAAGATCTTGCCCTTGCCACCTGTCACCGAGCTAGATAAAGTGTTTTTGAGGGTTCAAGGATCGTTGGCCCAGAGTAAGGATAAGGGAGGTGGTAGTTAATGCCATTTTGAGATTTGTGCTTCCCTATTATTATAGGGCATGTATTGACCCAGGCTACATTGGGGAATGTGTCTAGGCCGACCTTGATGATGTATTGGCATTTAATGTATTCCTTATTTTGAAGTTCATAAGGCCGACTTATTTTGGACAAATGATATTTTGTAAATATTTGGCTAGGCCGACATGTCTTGGGAATTTGTTATAAATGGGAATTCTTGCCTCATTTTAAATAGTTAGAGAAGAGATAATAGAGTCAAGTTAGAAAAAGGAGTTAGAGAATTTTGTAGTAGGAATAATAGTGAGTGTCTTGAAGCAAATATTGTAACAAAATAGTGGAATTGTTGCAGCATTTTGATGATCTAATACAATTGAAGACATTGTGGTATTCCTGGTGAAATCTCTTATGTTAGCTTATCTTGCATGGTTCCTGTTGTTTCATCTTTCAAATTGCTTAAAGATTTAGAATTTAGTGTCTTGGAATTAGATTAGTTTGGTGAATGATGTTCGTGATTTCATATTTGGAATGTTTGTAGCAATATTTCGTCTATACTCCGAGTAACTATCTGATTGTAGTAGGTTGGTGAAGTCAACCTGGACCATATATTTATATGTGCTTAAGTTCGATTGTAGATGAATATCTGTGATTTAAAAATCTATATACCTTAGAAGATTGCACCGTTCTTGTGATATTGCATTGTGGGTTGATCAAGAATTGGTTATTTAAGATTGGTCCATTCCCGATATCTATCATTTGCATTGTTCATTCTAAGAATAGTTTAGATCTTATCATATTCTTGCACCCTTATCTTTTGCTATTTCTTTATCATCTGGTTAGACTTAGGATTTGAGATCATCATATTGCAAAATCCAATAAGTGGGAAGATATAGTTTGCTTGTAGTAAGGTCCCTTTGTGATTACCAACATTTTCACATATTATCTGAGTTATTTATGCATTGTCATGACCTGACACTCGAGAGACCTTGGGGTGATTTTTGATAATTTATTGTTGAAGATTTCCTTTCAA